>BQNB010020347.1:0-65610 GCA_026074375.1 Tanacetum coccineum | reverse complement strand
AAAATACTTTTTAATAAAAGAAAATGTTTTATTTAAATAATAAAATTTAAATCTGGTTTTCCCATCCAAAATGGAAGCTTAGATACAACATTCCCCACAAAAAAAACAAAAATAGGAGCGTACTCTAGTGGCGGCCCCCATATAGGCCTGGCGGCCCCCAGATATATCTGGGACCGCCGGGACCGCCACCAGCTAGCCGTTGGGATTCCTGTCTATAAATACTACACTATTTCTGGCAGAAAAAAACAACCCTTTTGCACGAATTTCTTTCAGTTCTTTCTCTCTCTAGATCTCACTAAATCTCTCTAAATCTTTGATCATTTAACTTGTTTAATCTTGTTTAAATGTGATTCAATCTTCTATCCTTTCCTTCTTCCCTCAAGTGCAAGAGAAGAACTTTCGTCATCGTCAAGATACGAAGTTATGTAGTCTAGTTAGTTCATTTGTAACATATGTTACATATAGATCGAGTCCATGTCTTTTAATCTTTAGTAGTGTGTAGATCCGAATGGTGTGTATATTCAGAAGAATTGATTGTGGGTTGGTTAGTATTTTGGGCCTTAAAATACATTAGTGAAATGTAAGCAACGTAGATTATGTGTTTAGGCCATAAAACACAAGGTTTGTTATGTTGGGCCAAAAAACATAACGGATTTGGTTATACCCGAAGAAGAACTCAACATCTAGCTTAGTGTCGGAAAATAACGCAAGCAACTTGTATGGTTTTCTCTGACGAGAAAGGAGCTTGTTGACTAGTGAAGTAACTCTCAAGTTGAGTACTTAGAGAGTAGAGTAGGGCGAAGAGGAGCTTCATGACCGAACCACTATAAATTATCGTGTCCAGTTTGCATTTCCTTTCACTTATCTCTTTACGCTTTTATTTACATTTATCGCTTGACTTTTATATTTGCATTGTGTTCATGATTGTGTGGATAGTTGCGTATATTGTGTTAATTGTGATTGTGTAGTACTTTTTAGTTAATATTGTGGTTGAGCTTGTATTGTTAAGATATGTGCTAGTTGTTGTAAATCTATTATCGATACTTCTTATATTATGTTAAACTTGATTGGCGATTTGATACAAAAGATTTAAAGTTTTTAAATGGAAACGTCTTCACCCCCTCTACGGTTTCCATAATTGGTATTAGGAGCCATGTTGGGAATTATTGATTTGATGATACAAAAGAACTTTCTTAAAAGAATAAAGAATGAAACAAATGGATCAAAGTCGATAATATGGAATTCTACAAAAGATGGAGGATTCTAAAAGATTTGCTTATAAGTTAAAAGATAAAAGATTAGGAAAGATTTAGTTTCCTAATACAATTAAGATTCCTTTGTAAGTCTCATGGACTCTCTATATAAAGAGATATTTAGACATAGTTTATGTGTGCACAAGTAAATATGTAGACATCTAGAGTATGTGGTTTAACCTCAAGATCAAAGTGTCTTTGATCCTGTTATAGTTAGGTAACCGTTCTATATTGATCAAATAGAATTGGGGCTTGTATGTGAATGTAAAACCTTGAAAATAACATTGTTCTTTATTTATATTCTGCTGTGTATCAATACTTTGTTATTTTTGATCCTAGATGAGTTTATAACGATCTACACAATTGGTATCAGAGCCATATGGCTCTTGATCTAGGATCTACAGGGTTTTTACAATTGTTCTTAAAGATAGAAAAGAGTGTCATATTTATTTTCTGTTTTCGGTGGTCAAATTCGAAAAAACTAGGGTTTTTCACCAAACCTTAATTCGATAAAATAGAAAGTTTCATTTTGGATCAACACGAATTCAAGGTCTTCATAATAAGGGTTTCATGTTCTTGGTTCGTGATTTAAATTTGAGTTCGTTTGGTTAATACTGTTACATCGCGACAAGAAATTAAAAGACACAAGGTTTGAAGCTTCAAAGATTTAGATCGTATTCAGAAAACTCTCTCTAATCCGGTTTAATTTTTTCTTATTCTTTACGTTTTTCATTGATTATATCCTTACTGGATTAACGTTGTTATAGTTCTGATTGGTTTGTGGGTTTTCAATGGTCAAGTTGTTACTATGTCTGGTTCTTGAATAGTAACAGAGAAGCAGCAGGAATTCAACGATAAAGAGTTTCTTTGGTAAGCTTGTTTCTAACCAGGACGTGTAACAAGAAAAGGATTCAAGGATTCTTTGGTGATCATTTTTGAAAGGATCAAGGAAAAGGATTCAAGGATTCAACGAAACCCTAATCTAGGGTTTTATACTATTTGTTAATCTTGCCTAGACACACGATCTGCTTGAAAGGTCATGAGGATAGAATCTGTTCAAACTTCTGGTTAAGGTATACGAGTGCTTGGAGTAATAAAGATTACAATGATAGTGATGTTTTTTAATAATGCTTCCACTTCATTGTGTGCTCGACAAAAGCAATACTGTTTGTTGAAGTTAGTGCTGCTAGCTTATGTTAATACTGTTTCACTAAGTTAATACTGCTTGTTAGTAGTTAATATTGTGGTGTATTGTACTATGCTAAAACCTTGTGTCTGCTCTTCATTGTTGCTACTGCTTGGTATCGATTACTACTGTTAGTCATTTTTAGTGCTGCTCGTCATGGATGGTACTACATAGTATTCGTTACTACTGTTGGTTGGTTATTCGTATAGTTCTTATGGTTGATTCTATTACTTTTGGTCAAGAGATGGTTAATATATTGGTTTCAGGGGAAGCATATAATAAAGTGTTTAACCATTTGGATATGTTACATGCACCACTTGAGGGGATGGTAACACTGTGCAAAACAGTTAAACCTTAATACTATGATTAAGTTTTATTACTACTGTAATTGTTTAAGTTTTTACTTCCTTGAATTCATTATTCTTATTATGAGTCATAGAGGGTAATTTGAGACATTGGAAAGCTTGGATTAGAAGTGTAATATATGGTTTGTAGTTGTAAAGAAAGTTGCATAGGTTTATAGTTCCCTAATGGATAATGAAAAAAAGGGGAAGATGTTATAGAGATGATATGATTTGCAACTTATTATGTGTGTGCATGGGCATGGATCAGATGTTGAAGACTTCATTATGTTGAAGAAGTATCAACAAGTTCAAAGGAAATCTTAAGTTAAGGGGAAGATTAGAATCTGTTTCATTCATGGAAGATTTGAAGATGTACAAGATATTCAAGTGCTTAAGTTGAAGACAAATCTTATTATTCAATAGAGGAAGATTGCTGAATATTAAGCTACTATGGATCATCTTGGAATCCGTTTACTGTTTGTTTTGTCATCATCAAATAAGGGAAGATTGTTAGGATTTATTGATTTGATGATACAAAAGAATGAAACAAAAGGGTCTAGTTCGAAATTATTGAATTCTAGAAGTTGGAGGATCCTAGAAGACTTGCTTAAAAAGATCAAGATCAAGATTATGAAAGATTTAGTTTCCTAATACAATTAGATTTCCCTTGTAAGTCTAGATGGACTCTATATATAAAGAGATCCTTAGACATTGTTTGTGTGTTTTTTAAGGTGTTTTAATCATGTTTTAGGAAAACATAAACGATCTCACCACTTGAGATTGTTTTATCCCTAAGATAAAAGGTGTCTTTGGTCTCTGTTATAGTTAGGTAACACGTTCTATTATGATCAAATAGAATTGGGGCTTGTATGAATGTAAACCATGTTAAATAACATTGTTTTTGTTTAAATTCCGCTGCGCGTAAACAAAACTTTGTTATTTGTTCCTAGTGAGTTTTAAACGATCTTTACAAAATTTTCTCGTCAAGAAAACAATTTTCATATTATATCAACGTTTTTGTTGTGTGAGTTTTTACATAAAAATTATATATTACGAAGGGAACCAAACTAATAATCATAATAACTTAAGTAAACTCTTACACCCCCGTACTATATAAAGTTGACATCATTTTATATAAAATCCTATGTCCAAAAGTCAAGACGCATCCCTAGTCACCCTAGGACGATCCACTAACAAGTTTACTCGCCATTAAGGAATACACCAATACACCATTTTCAACGTCTACGTAATACCATAGAACTTAGTAGTTATGACACCACCATAGATATAAATTCGTTATCACCCTAAGAGAAATGTTATAACTGACGCGCTAAGCAAAAGGGAACGAATAAGCCCACTAGAAGCCGAGCCTTGGTCGCAACAATAAATATTAAACCAACGTCACTAATCTTGAACGCTCAAGTAAAGCAATTTAGAAGGGGAATGCAAACGAGTTACTAAGCATGGCAACGAAATATTCGAAAGATAAAAAAAACAATAATAATAACAAAAAGATTTGTTGCCACAACATCCATTTATTATCTTAGAAAAAAGATTACACAAGAACATAAAGGAAATACAAGTTTTATTACAACTCTCCCCTAGCAATGATATCTATTTCTTCCAAATTAGATCCACGCCAATAGCGAGAAACAATGATTCGGCGCTCGAGGCGAATCACGTGAATAAAGGGCCTGATTTTTGAAAAGCTTCTTCGTATGGGTCATAGGCAAGATAAATCGAGTGCTATCTCGCTCGCCATGCCAAGGAGAGTAATTGATGTGCAAACATTTTGAGTATTGAATAAGAGAAAATTTAAGTGAAAGATTTAGTGTTGTATGAAGAAATGGAGGATAAAAATTTGGTATTTAAAAGGAGGAAGTAACCGTTGGGGTTACTGTTCATGTATCTAAAAGAATATATTACCCGCACCTCTTCATTAACACCGCTCTGGAAGGCAACTCAAACTGAACTTCGGGACGAAATTCTTTTAACAGGAGGAGACTGTAACAATCCGTATTTTCAGGTCATTTTATTACGTCTTTTAATCCACTATTTATTTTTGGTCTTGTCCGCGTTTGCTTTTAATTTTAATCGTTAAGTTAAATCGCGTAAACTAAAAATGATCATTCAACGTAAACGGGCATCAAACAATTAAATATTTACGTCAAGCAAGTGTTAGATAATTATTTAGAGGATAATTATTAAACTTTGCACATTTTATTTTTATTGGTTACGTAAAGTGTTTATATTTCACGATAAAATACGTTTAGGCATTCTTGGAACTACCAAAAACTTTTCTTTAGATGTCAAAAAAAATACTTATTTTTTACCCAATACCCATATGTTTTTTAAAATTACCATGGGTATATTTAGTCTGATGTTCATTTGGAAGTGCCATGAGTAACAAACCCCTAGCCTTGACATCATTCTTTTTATTTGTCTTCTCTTCAGCAGTTACAGGTATAGACATCTTTGTAACTGATGTACCATTCTCCTGTGTTGTTTGTGGTACTGACACCCATGAATCACCATTTTCTATCACCTCCCAGAGTGCATAGTCTTGGATCTGGAAGTACTGCTTAATCCTTATAACCCACATCTCATACTCACCCAGTTTGAGTATGGGAAGCTTTGCAGTAGTACCACTATTTGTAGATTCAAACTGTATGTCTTCTAGATCAAAGTTTCTCAAAGCAAAGCTCTGATACCGCTTGTTGATCCCAAACCTAGATCGATTCCTTAGGTTGTCTAAGGTTAAATTACCTTGGATAAATCCAAAATAACTTGTTGTAGAAACTTTGTATGTATATTAAAGTGTATGCGGAATCTACACCTTAATACCTAGAAGTATTATGAATAAAACAGTAATCTTGAACAAACAAAGATATAACCAAACGCTCCAATATTATTAGATCAATAATACGAGTACTCTTAACTTAGTACTAGGGTTTACAACCTTGAAGCTTTTCTTAATCGACTTCGACAACTATGAAGACTTATATGCAAAACTGATATCTCAACTAATGCCTTGGAGCCTCCTTTTATAGACTAAGGAGTCCTAGTCGGCTTACAATACATTCCTAAGATATCTTAATCTTTTCTAAACATAAACGTAATCTTTTAAATAAATACATTATGTATATCTTGTACATAAATAACTCAATACTTATCTTCACAAGTATTCTTGTTCTCCAAACAATCTTTATCTCTTTCATTCGTCTTTATCCTCTTGACAGTAGAAAGTCTTCAAACAGTTGTAATCATTTCACCAGCAGCACTAATACACATAAACAGTAGTAACATTAGTACTAGCAGTACTAATATATACTAACAGGAGTAACTTGTACTAGCAGTCTTAACTTTTACTACTAGCAGCACTAACTACTTAGCTTATATTTTAGTCTTCAACACTGAGCAATCTTAACTTCAACTAACAACAGTAACTTTATGCTATCAATACTAAATTATACTAACAGTAGTAACTAGCAGTGGTAACATTATACTACAAGTACTAACTACTTAGCATAATTTCCATTATGTACCTGAGCAGTAGTAACTTCTAAGAATCCATGAAGTCTTTTAAATCCCAACAATAATCGGTGATAATTGTTTACTCCTGCATTGATAAATATAAAATAAGGCATTAAACTAAAGTTAGACAAAAAGCAACCAAGTGCTTCAAAAATTGTCAGCAACTTTATGCTAAAGTTTTTATTTGTCCTTAATATTGTCCATTGAGTATTTAATCATCATTTTTATTTGAACTTCCATACCTTATTTTTTTTAGCTTCCAATGTCTTTGTCCAAAGCTGCTTCATCCCACACATCGAAGTTCTTAGCAAGACTCCTCGAATCATCATGTATCTTGTCAGCCAACTCTTGTGGAGGCTTTTAATGTTCAAAATAGGTAACAACAGTTATTAAGAACGGTTCTACTTCGGACTTGACCTTTTGAGAACAAATGGTAAGGGTTGTCATTCCATTAGCTCCTTCGTTGATGTTTGTTTTCGGAAATTTGTAGTAGCCTTTCACCTCTTAGTCTCTCTATTATTGATTTTCCGCCAAACCTGCAAAATAAAATGAAACTTCAACAAAATAGCAGCAAATCATTTGTAATACCCATACTTAATTGGATTGTTGTACAAATGCATTAGAATTTCTGATTTTAGCAAAAGCTTTAAGTAAAAAAAATCCACAATATAGTTTTAATAGACATAAAAGTAACACGACCAAAGCAAAGATGAATCACGCACCCTCTTTTTCTTTTTAACAAAATGACAGCTGAGAACGACATCAAAAATCACCAAAAACATGTGCCTCCAACTCACATTCTCCATAAAAATAAATGTGTACCTCATAAAACGCAAAAAAAACTCCATATTAGTTGAAATTTCTCATGAACAAAACATACCAACAACCTGAATTTCTAAAAAATCAACAATTTACATTCTCATGCCATTTTCCCCTACTCCAAATGTTAGTACAAAAAGAGTGTAAGGGTGAATGTGAGTCTAGATTGCTTAGTGGGTTGGGCCAGAGAGTAGGCTATAATGTAGATCTTGTACTAATCCAAGTAATGAAGAGGTGATCTGCACAAATAAGAGTAAAACCGTTTGCTGTACCGCAGGGCGGACCCCGCGATTAAGCTACGGCATGGTCATGAGAGTAAGTATAAATGTTTGTCAGTGAATCAGGAGAATGTCAAGGTATGTGTGTGCTTCTGTTAATGATAGGACAGAATTGTACCTCTGCGAGGTGTCAGAGTACCACCTTTTATAGGCGAGCCAAATATTAGGTTCCATGATATTTTGCTATATTTATGTTTGTGGGCCGAAGTTGGGACCCTTATTTGGATAAGATCCGCTTATAATCGTGTTATGCGGACGCTAATTCCCTTCCGCGGACGCCTGCTGATCCTCGGAAGATTTGTCACGTCCGGCTTGCTTCTTCCGCGTCATCCAATACGGAACTGGACTTTTCCGCGGAGAGTATTATTTGCTTGGTTGGGCCGGGGACCCATTGTAATGATATGGCTCAGGCCCAGAGGCCTGGTACACCTATTATACGTCATCAAGTCCTCCCAGTCTAGTATTCCTTATTGCGTGCGATTTTGTTGCATGCGGTAGGTATTACTAGACTTATGTTTCGTTACTTCCCGTGCTATTTTCTCCTTCCGCGTTTTTTTTGTCTTTCCGCGACGTTTTCTTTTATCGGTTGGTAAGGCGTGGTTGACGTGGCTTATTTGTATCATTTTATCTTATGACTGATTTGACTGGACTAGTACTAAATTCTTACTGTCCCATCACTATCTTTTCTTCTTATCAAACCAGAGAGGTCGTTGCGTCTGGAAGTTATCCGTTGCCACGTGTAAACATCTAAAGGAGGTTCGCATTTACTATACCGAGGGTATAAATAGTCGGCCTGGTTTTCACTGTTTTCTTTTTCATCTTCTTCATCTATAATCGTCATTGTCAAAAAATCTTGCAAGCTCTTCAAACTTGTACCTTTTGTGTTTTGTTACGAGGAATTTTTGTCTTTCAGGTTAGGCCTTCATCCATGTTTACTTAATCATGAGCAGTATAACAGATATTTTTTTTATGTCGACATCTTACCCTTAAAGCCCTAAATATTTCTATGACACGTATCGTATTCCCGATGAGTTGCACCTGCAAATACCTACCCCTTAACAAGACGGAATCAATGAGATGCCTGCTGGATTAAATAGGGATATAATAGTTCTACGAGATTTGCTAATTTCCTACTTTCCACTTTCCCTTAAGTGACGTGCTTAAACACTATCGTATCCTATATTCGTAACATTGGTATTTGTGTGCAGCCAAGGTATCTCATTTTGAGATCCTTTGTCGCGTCCATGGTTTTGAGCCCACGGTTGGATTATTCCGCTGTTTTTATGTTAATTCTAAAAACAAAGGCTGGGTGTCGTTTGGTAAGCGCCGAGGAACACCGCTACTTGCTATACTAAACCCTTAGATTCGCTGAAAAATTAGAATGACCGTTTCTTTTGGGTTGACGCTTTTGCTTGCCATGCTTCTTTTCCATGGAATGCTAGCACAACTGTGTCGAAGGACCCT
Organism: Tanacetum coccineum; assembly: GCA_026074375.1. Taxonomy (NCBI): domain Eukaryota; kingdom Viridiplantae; phylum Streptophyta; class Magnoliopsida; order Asterales; family Asteraceae; genus Tanacetum; species Tanacetum coccineum. Next base: position 56,732 of record BQNB010020347.1, on the reverse strand, counting down.
TTTCCTAAGTCTTCTCAATATAACGCGGGCTTATGCAACTTCTTGTTTGCGTATCCGCTCCTTTTCTATAGTATCCGGAACCATTTCTTTGTTTAGTTGAATCAGCCGCTATTACACTTTAGATGGTAAAAACTTATCCTCAATTTTTTGTTTTCATTTGTGACAACAATGAGGGTGGTGTGTTCATTTGTCATGTTTTTTTTATATTCGTTGATCAGGTTCTTGACTTGTTTAGCCCCCTCTATCTTTTCTTTGTAGAAATGACTTGCTTGCATTCATACATTACTGACGATCCAACAAAGGTCAAGATTGGTGAGAGACAGCGTGGTGAAGATGAACCAAAACTGCTAGATACCACTGTTGGTCGCACCGTACCCTTGCTCCCGGTTGCTCCTGCCCGTGCCCAGAGTAAGCTTGACGCTAGTGTTGACAGGTTATTTGATGAAGAGGGTAGTGGTAATGAGGAGGAGCCTCATGATTCCGCTGGTGGTGATCAAAGTGCTGGTACTTTAATTGTTAGTGAGGTTGCGGAGGTTGTTGGCGAGGATGTGATCCCGTTGCGATCAAGACAAAGGAAACAAAAAACTATCATTGATGCTGGCGAACCTTCTCATCCTGCCAAGAAGTTAAGAGATGATTATGGGGCCCCTGGTGGGCCTTTCGTGGCCGGTAAGTCTTGGTTAGCGGTTCAGAGGTTACTTGCCGGGGCAGTATTGAATGCTGAGGTTAGGGGTGGACCCCGTTCTGACTTTACCTTTTGTTACATCCTTTGTGTCCGCTACACCGGAGCGTGAAGACGAACATCTTGCTAACTCTGTAACTGGTCTTAATCTCCGGACTATCTGTGCTCCGCAAAGGTTTGTTATCTCTTCAGATTCTTCCCATCATTCCGGTGCTAACATTGCGGAAGCTGAAGTTGATTCTATTGCCAGGTCCGTTGCTCCTATCATTGCGACTGTTGTGACTATGACTGCTGATGTTGCTACAACTACTAAAGAAGCACCTGTTAAAGAAGCACCTGCTAAACCTTCTTTATTTGCCGCTGGTTCGTCTTCAGCTGGCGGGACTGACCCTGCCCCCGGTGGCTTCTCGGATGTTTTTGGTAGTGATTTTCTTGTTGGTGGCATCCGCACCGTCGTTGATTCTGAGTTTGATCTTCAGAAGGTTTATGTTCCGCAATGGAGTGTTACAAATAGGTCTTGTCTCGATGATGGTCGCGTCTGCCGTGAAATGTTAGATGAATTTGCCCCTCTAAATTTTTTTACATCAATCTGTGGCATGGAGCATGATCAGCTTTTTACCGAATTCAATGTTGGTACAGCCCGCCAAATTTCTCTAAGCGCTGATCTTTTGAGCGTTTGAAGTGAGATGCTGTTGGTCCGAATATAACATTAAAGAGAAGAGGAAGACTGAAGGCTGTTGTCGGTGAGATAGTATATGTTGTTGAAGACCATAGGTGAAGAAATTGATAGTCTGAGTGCACAGGTTTGCTTTTGAAAGAAGCGAAAGCCGCTGAGGCCATCCATCTTCGTGCTGAAGCTTCTAGATTCGGGGTTGTTGAGAAATCTTCCGTGATGAGTGTGAAGTATTTGAGAGAGCATTAATGATGCACCTTGAGAGAAAAGGGAATATTGAATGTGAGGTAGTCGGATCTTACGAAACTCTACGGTTTTTATAAGTCAAGAGAGCAAGAGGCTGCTGATTCAGTCGCTCTTGTCATAGCTGTCTATGTTGCAGAATGATTAGTCTTGTTTGATAGTGTATATTCCCCTTACACTCAAATTTATATTATTTTATACATTTCTATTTTTTCGTATGACTTGTAGGTGACATGCACTGGAAGCTTCTTCTTTTGCTGGACTCAGAAAAGGTAACGGCATACGAGAATTTTGTTGACCCAACTTGAGATGTACCAGGATGACAAAATAAAGGAGGTTAATGATAAACTTGAAAAACTAGACGCTGATGTTGTTGCGATGGTCCTTCACGTGGAGGAGAAATTTTATCCGCACCTTTTGAATACCATTTCCGGTTGTCGATGGCTTCTGACTCACGGTATGGAGCTTGCCATTGCCAAATGCTTAAATTCTACAGAGTATCTCTCCGCTCTTGGGGCGGCAATTGGTAAGGCTGTTGAAAATGCATGCTGGAAGGCGTTATCCGGGGTATAAATTACTCACGGTATTGGAAGGTTTGGACTTTGTTCGGATATTGCCGTATATAATCCGTCTGCGGAAGCTGATTACCTTACCGCTTTGCATCATCTTCAAAGTGTTAATTTTTCCTTACTTACGGAGCTGAAATCCAACAAAGATGCTAGCACGGAAACTATCATGAATCTTCTTCGGTTGGAGGATCATCTTGCTGATAGGTTAGGTCTGACTGCGTCGCAGCCTCGTGCTAACAGTTTGAGGTTTTCTGATACATCATTCTCCGGATCATCGTGTAATTGGGGCTTCTGCTTTGTCACTATCGCTGGATGTTTCTAACTTCATTCAGAAGATTAAGGAAAACCTTGCTAACCGTGTATTAGCACTTCGCAACATTTTTATTCCTTTATCTGAGCCTTTATCTGTTACGGATTTGACTGGTACTGAGGGTACTTCAACTATTGTAGTTGTCCCTACTGGAACTACCACGGCGTTATCTATCACTTTTGCTTCTGCAAGCGTTGTTCGCCTTATTTCCACAGATGATTATGAAGTCGTACAAGTAGATAGTCAAAGGGGTGGAGGTACGGAAGACCAGATTGGGGGTAATAATGTTGATCCCTTCCCAAGTGTTGATGATGTGGACCTGAACCTTCAGTAGTATGCTGGTTTGTTTTGCCTTTGTTGTTCTATGACCCTTCTTGTTGCGGCCCTTCCTAAGTGATCAATTTTTCTAAGTGTTTTTGTCTGCCATGTGCCGTGGTCACCTGTGACCCTTTTGAGTGCGGTGAAAATGTACTTGTACAATTTTACATAATTTAGTTAAAGCTTTTGTTGCGATATTATGATTATATGTAATCTTGCTTGAATATTTATGGGTTATTCTCCCTTTGTTGCTATCTTTTGATGTCACTGTTTTGCTTTTGTGATGATAGACTTAGTGAAGCGTTCATGGAACACTTTTAGTATTGGGCTTGCAATGCCTCTTACATACTTGAGTGAATTGTCAGGCTACTCATCCTTTTGTTATACGAAACAACATTAATTGGGACGTGCCCTATTGCGTGCGCGTCTTAATCACAAGTATAATAATTTCGTACAGTAAATAATAGGAATTTAAAATAAAAGTTGTGAAGGTAGCTAGGCTCCACTTTTTTTTATTAAAGTTTCAAATGAAAAATATTACAACGCATAATTGAGATAGATTGGAATGCATTACCCCCACTGCGAAGTCCGCATGGGTAGGTTGCTTACATTTTGTGTACGTAACACTTCTTGAGGTTGCTGACGTTCCATGTCCGCGGAAGCTCCTTTCCGTTGCGGTCTTTTAGCCTGTACGATCCCTTCCCAAGTGCTTCTGTGACTTCGTATGGGCCTTCCCACTTGGGTCCTAGCTTCCCGGTATCTTCTGCGCGGCTTGCTTCGTTGTTACGGTATACCAAGTCTCCTGGCTTAAAGCTTGTGTTTCGAACTTTGGCATTGTAGTATTTTTCCATTTGTCTCTTGCTCTTTGCTTCTGTTATGGCTGCTTGCTCTCGCCTTTCTTCTAGTAGCTCTAAGTTGATTTGCAATGCTTTCTCGTATTTTGGCCATGTCTAATTCTGCTGTCCTGGAATGTGGCTGTATGCACTTCAGATTCTCCGCTCAGGATGACAGCTTCCGTTACGTAAGTCAGTGAGAACGGAGTGTCTCCGTTACTAGATTTGACCATGGTTCGGTGTGCCCAAAGGACGTGAGAGATTTCTTCCATACTCAGTTCTTGTTGTCTTTTCCAGGCCTTGCTTTTATTTCCCTCCCCAAACTCCGGTTTCTTGCTTTTCTACCAGTCCGGTTTGTCTAGGGATGCTTCTTACGGACCGGAAAAAATGGACTTGTTTGATCACATAATTTTTCACACCTGTATTTGTTTTTTCTTTGAATGGGTCTTTTTTTTGTCTCAGAATTGCTTCACATTGTCGGATTTGATTTCTCCCGAAGACCGAATCTGCACACGGAAGTTTTCCAATACAAACTTTTTTACTGGTTCCTGTGGACTAGTTCTGTCATTGGTTTTGCTTCTATCCATTTGGTAAAGTAATCCATGGCCACTATTAGAAATTTGACTTTTCCAGGTCCTTCCGGAAAAGGTCCAGCTATGTATCATACTCCACTTGTAAAATGGCCACGGAGATGTGATCGGATTCAATTTTTACTACGGATTTCTTGGGATAGGTTTGTGCACTTGGCATTCCTGACATGCTTTTATAAGTGCCTGTGCGTCCTTATGCATTGTTGGCCAGTAATATTCAATCCTTAAAGCTTTGCCAACGACAGATCGTGTGCCCGCATGCATGCTACATGAGCCCTCGTATATTTCTCGCAAGACATAGTTTGCTTGTGAAGGTCCTACACATCGGAGCCATGGGCCTAGAAAGGATTTTTTGTACAGTATTACGTTGATGATGGCGAAACGTTGTGACTTAAGCTTTATTGCTCTTGCCTTTTTCCTTTCTGCTGGTAAAGTTTCATCCGTGAGATATTCATGAATCGGGGTCATCCAGGACTCCCCTTCTTCTTCCACCACGACGAGCACCTCACTCTCATTCACTGATTTTTCTTTCAATTCTTCTACTAACACCTGCTTGCTGAGATGTTGCAAGGCTTGGTTGGTAGTGCTATTTTGCTTAGTGCAATCCGCTTTTTTTGTTCTTGCTTCTTGGAACTTGCTTTTACTTGAAAAACACCAGGAACAGGTACTGGCTAGTGTTTTACATTCTTTAAAGATTTGATCATGTCTGTTTCTTTTTCGATTGTAAGTCCTCATTTTCTTGGTTTCGCTACCAGTTTTGAGTTACATTTTGACTTGGAGGATTGGACGCCTATTTGTTTTCCGCCTATCCGCCAATCCCTGCTATCAGGCTTTATATTCTGCTTCATTGTTAGTTGCTTCAAAATGAAAATCTTAACGAGTATGTATTATCTGAACTCTACCCCTTCGGATCCCTGTGCGTATCACTCCTGCCCGCTATCGCAAGGCAGTTGACCCGTCCGTGAACAAGGTCCACTGTGCCGGGAGTGGTTCTTCTTCCTTTGCGGAATCGTTCTGACCTTCTTCTTCTGGTCTTTCTACAATAAAATTAGCTAGCACTTGTCCTTTGACAGATACTTTTGGCCTATAATATATGCCAAACTCCCCTAGTTGTATGCGCCACTTTTGCATCCTACCATCGACTTCTGGGTTTGATAGTATGTTTTTGATGGGTTGATCCGTTATTACTATGATTGGATGAGCTTGAAAGTATCTTCTTAGCCTTTTACTTGCATGTACTAATGTTAGCACCACTTTTTCCATAGGGGTGTAGTTTACTTCTGGGCCCCTTAGCGCCCGGCTGACAAAGTAGATTGGCATTTGCCTGCCTTCTCTTTCTGTCATTAGTATAGCGCTAACCGCTTCCTTGGATGCTGCCAGGTAGACGATGAGTTCCTCTTGTTCTTCTGGAGCGGTGAGCATGGGTAACTTTGCTATGTGTTCCTTCATCTGTCTAAATGCAGCTTCCGCTTCCTCTGTCCATAGAAAATCACTCTTCTTTGTGCATTTTTTCAATGTTTTGAAAAATGGTAACGATTTCTCCGCTGATTTTGCTAAAAACCTGTTTAAGCTTGCCAACTTTCCATTTAATTTATGCACGTCTTTCAAGCATTTTGGTGATTGAAGGCTTAATACGGCGTCTACCTTGTCTGGGCATATCTTAATGCCTCTAGTATTGACCTGGTTTTCTACGAACATTCCTTCTCAACTCGTAAGGTTACACTTCTTTGGGTCTCGGTTTCTTATTGATTTTTCTTAGCATTTAGAATGTTTTTCTATGTCTGCGGAACAACTTCACCTTCGTGTGGCTTTTTATGACCAAAATCATCTACACTACCTTGATGGTTAATTACCAATTTGTCCGTTGGATTGTATATCCACTAATCGTTGGGTAGGTTGCACCGGCGTTTCTTTAGACCGAAAGGCATTTTTGCTAATAGCTCAAAAAAATGCTCTGATTTGTAATGAACGCAGTTTTTTCCTCATCCTCCTCTGCCATTTGTATTTGGTGATACCCCTTGTATGCGTCCAGGAAGCATTTGAAGGGGAATCCGCACAGGGATTCGACCTTCCAGTCTATCTCTGGCAGAGGGTAACCGTCCTTGGGACATGCTTTGTTGAGGTCTTTAAAGTCAACACACATTCTTCCAACATGTTGTCACTCTTCTTTACCATTTACACGGGTTAGAGAGCCCAATCATGATAATGAAAAACTTACCTCATGATCCAGCCCTGCCACAAGTCTTTACTAACTTCGTTCGTTGATTGCTAGTTTCTTTTGTGGCTTGGCCTCTGTTTATTCCTTCATCCGGCTGACAACCTTTTCGTACATTCCAGCCTATGTTCGATATATGCTTGGAACGACACCGTCAATATCGTTGGGGTCCAAGCAAATTTGTCCAAACTTTCGCTGAAGTAGGTTACACAGCTTACCTTGGTTTTCTTCGTAAGGTCAGAATCCGGATCATCATGTTGCTCTGGGTGGGTTCCGGATTGATTGCCATCTTTACCCTTTTCTTCTCTTACTTTGTTGATGAGGATGGGTTGTTCCTCTGGTCCGGGGGACCATCGCACATTTAACTGGGTACACTTTTACTGCTCTTTAAGCTTGAGTATTCCTCCCGTGAATGGAGGATTTTACCATTCCGTGGTTGCTGTTGTCTGATTGTAATGCCTTGTATCTTTCGTAACCCGGGCCTTCCAATGATTCCGTTGTGCGGAGACTTCGATCTTACAACAATGAAATCCATCCATGCTGATGTTGAGTGTTTATCATCTCCTATTTTTACCAAGAGTGTTATATGTCCTAATGGCCATTTTATTTCGCCGTTAAACCCTATTAATGAGGTTGTAGCTGGGACCATTTGATTCTTTATCTCTGGACGTAGTCTATTAAAACAGTTCTCATAGAGTATTTCAAAAGATGACCCTCTGTTAATACATATGCGGTGCACTTGATGGCCTCCAATCTCCGCTTCTATTATTAGGGGGCCTTCCGCTCCTTCATTGTCCCGTAAATGTGGAAACAACATTTCTGGATTGGGTAAGAAGCTTTGAGTTATCTTTTGTCTTATTGCCGCTTGTCGTGACTGAATCATTAGAATTGCTTGAGGTTTCTCTTTTCTGGAGGTTTTGCCTTTCTTTTTTGGCTGGTCTTTTCCGCTGCTTTGCTTCAGCTCCCGGATTATGTGCGACAGCTTCCCAGCTTTGAGCATATCCTCAATTTGCTTTCTTAGATGGTTTCATTCATCTGTATTATGCCCTACTTCTTCATGAAATTCGCAAAACTTATTTGCGTTTTGCTTTTCAACAGGAGTTGTCATCGGAGGTGGTTTTGAATTTTCCTTTTTCTAAGGCCAGAATCTCCTTCGGGGTTTTTGTGAGAAGGGTGAACCTGTCCGGCCTTTTCTCTTGCTTATGTTGGCTGCGGAAGCCTCCCCCTTTTTTGAAATTTTGCCTATGACCCCCTTCCTGGTGTTTCCAGGCTGGAAGGGCTTTTTTCCTTTCCTGATTTGAGGCCGCCTCTTGCCCTTGAAGGAAAAGATGTGGGGGGGCCCCCCCCCAACCTGCATTAATTCGTTAACTATTTTTGGAATACTTCTGTGAAAATCTTTTGATAAGTTTCAGGATTAGTGATTTCATGCACGATCTGGTGATTTCTCATGCATTCCGGTGCTCCTTTTTAACATTTCCACTTTCCGACTTTGATTCCTTTGTATGAAGTCTTTGTGGATTTCGTCTCTTTTTTGATGTTGTGGGGAGCAACTTGGGTCTCTGATGCACTTTTTTTTGATTGGAGGTGTTTTTTCAGGAATGCTTCTCTCAGATCATTGTAACTGTCTATGGATTCTGGAGGAAGATCGTCAAACCACACCCGAGTGTTCCCGGTGAGTGTGGAATTGAACATGTGACACCATGTTGGCATGACCCACCTCTTTGTTTTTGCTGCTGCCTGGAATATTTTCAAGTGATCTTCAGGATCTTCGCTTCCGTTGTATGTTTTTACATGACTTGGTATTCGCGTTTTTGGGAAGTTGAAATGCGGATCCGAGACGTGAACGGATCAGTCTCGGCACATACCCAAGGTTGGGAGAGATTGTCATCTTCGACACTGGACTTCTTTCTTCGTGATTTAGACTTCCAGTGCCCTCCCTCACTATCTTCGCTTTCATAGCGACTTTCCGTATACCTTGAGCTTTCCTGGCGGTTATCGGAGTGCATGGATATGCTCCGTCCTCTGCTTCCGAGTCTTTTGAACACGGTACCTTCCCTTCTTGCCTTGTCCTTGTATTCATGCCGCGGCGATCTTGACCTTTCACGCCTCAACCTGGTGAAGACGCTAGGATTGTGGCGTGGGCTGCGATCAGCGTATCTGTTTCTTGGCGACATGTTACATATGATCATAATACGTGATTCTTGCCCCCCCTTGTGGTCTTCTTCCTGGGCCTTCCAAAAGTCAAGCCGGCTTTTACTTCCTCTAACTTTCTTTCTTTCTCTGCTCCACTTCATACTTATCTGCCATGATTGTAGAGTAGGTTCTCATAGTGCTTTGAGCAGAATTCTTCGAGATCTACATGCGGATGTAGTTTCTCGCGGAGGACCTGGGGGGTTTGTAGTTTTTCACTACGTATTCCGGAATCAGACTTGGGATGGCTAGTAGTAGGTTGTTCGTGATTGCTCATGGTGAGTATTTTCAAGGAACACAGTTATATCGGTCCCACGGATGGCGCCAACTTGTTAGTACAAAAAGAGTGTAAGTGGAGTTGAATGTGAGTCTGATTGCTTAAAAAAAAAAATGGGTTGGGCAGGGAGTAGGCTTTAATGTAGATTTTTCTAATCCAAGTAATTGGAGAGGTGATTTTGCACAAATGAGAGTTAAACCGTTAGCCTTTACCGCAGGAGCGGTCCCATTGCGATTTAAGCTTCGGCGATAGAGTAAGTATACATGTTTGTCAGAGAATCAGAGAATGTCAGAGTATGTGTGTGTGTTAATGATAGGACAGAATGTACCTCTGTGGGGTGTCAGAGTACCCCTTTTTATAGGTGAGCCAAATATTAGGTTTTCTTGATATTTCGCTTATTTCTGTTTGTGGGCCGAAGTGGGACCCTTATTTGGATAAGGATCCGCTTGTAATCGTGTTATGCGGACGCTAATTCCCTTCCGCAATCACCAAAAACATGTGCCTCCAACTCACATTCTCCATAAAAATAAATGTGTACCTCATAAAACGCAAAAAAAACTCCATATTAGTTGAAATTTCTCATGAACAAAACATACCAACAACCTGAATTTCTAAAAAATCAACAATTTACATTCTCATGCCATTTTCCCCTACTCCAAATAAAACCAATCAATAATCAAATCAAGACATTCATAATTACTAATGCATTCATAATTACTGTCAAAAATATAAAAGGCAATCATAACCATAAAAAACTTAAACTTTATTCTCACAACCAAACTTTAACCATTAACATACTTTTAATTTGTAATCTTCTTTATTGTTTTGGGGCTGCAAGATCATAGATGATGGAGTGGTATTATACTCAATATGTGCCGACGTGAAACGAAGGAGGGATGGATCTGATTTTTTTAGTGTGTCTATGCCGACGGAATTTGTGTGGGTATGAGATATGTGTGTGCTTGATCGATGATTCATTAAGGGGGGTGTGCATTAGATAACACGTGTCCAGTTTCAGATATGTGAGAAGAGGAAGGAGGGGCATTAGGTGTAAGATTGAGAGAGTGTGAGTGGAGATTTGTTTAAGAATTTAGTTACTGTTCACTCGATTAGTATATTAATTTATTTACTGGTTCCTCGAGTATAAAAGTATTAAACTTGGGTTACTGTTTATTTTGTGAGACAAAATACTACCATAAATGTTAGTACGTATAATTGCTTTAAAATATTTCACACCTTCTTTTTCTTACATACATACTAAAAGTAAGATCCAAAAAGCATACATAATATAACTGGCCGTAAATCTTAAAATTGTTTGACTCCAACATTTAAAAATACATATAAATATATTTTAAAAATAGTACCTCAAGTTTATCGTGCACATTTTTATAATTTCATTTTAAAAAAGATTATATAGGATTGTTTTATACAAGTTTTTGACACCCGCGCTTCGCCGCGGCAAGTTTTAACCTATGTCGTTGAGGAAACATAAAGTTCAAATTAGTAGATGACGCAAAACCGCCATCTTTCGTATCAACTAATATGTGACTATTTGCAGATACATTTTGTAAGCAAAAATTTCTAAAAGTACAAAACTGATACAAACGAATTAGTGTTATCAACACTTGAATCAGAGGTCAAAGACGTACAATTTTTAATAAGTTTGATTTTTATAATATACTTTTATTTTTTTTTCTATTTACTAACTATTTTATATACTCTCCGTTCCACTTTTATGTGTCATTTTTTGAGTTTTAAGTCTTATTTTTTTCAACTTTATCTTATATATTTTTGTTTATGTTATATAATACTTGATGCAAAATATATGAATGAATTGGTTTTTAAATTCATTGGTATATTAATTTTCATCAAGTATTATATAACACAAACAAAAATATTAAAGATCAAAGTTGAAAAAGAAAGACTTCAAAAGGTTTAAAAGAATGACAAATTAAAGTGGTAAGGAGGCGGTAGTAACAAACTCTCTTTGTCCTAATACCTACAAAATTCACTAACTTTTGTGAAAAAATAATTTACGACGAGAAGGTTTCGTTTTCAAACAAAAATGCATCCATTTTGATACCGCTTTTGAGATTGTTCGATATTGATATAAAATGTCGTACGATTTATAGGCAATGAAATTGTTACATGTTGCATTTAACCAGATAGACATCTCAGTTCATCGATTTATATCAAAAATGTTATAACAATATAATACAAATCATCGCTATAAAAAAACAACAAAAATCATGCCCGCCGCAACGCGAGGGTCAACCAATTCCAACTTTTTATATTATATTTATACTCATAAATGTGGCCTTAAACGACGTCGTTTTTGGCACACTTGCTACAGTTCTGCTACAGTATTTTGCTACAGTGTTTGATCCAACTTAAAAAATTGCTACAGTGTTGGCCCAACCCCAAAAAAAATTGGCTCAAAATGTAAAAAAAACCCGCTGTCTGCTCAAAAAAAAAAAAGAACCGTACCCTCAACTTTTAACTAAATACGTCTTTTATTCCCAAAACAAATAACGATTTAATATCGAAACGTAAGAACCATACCCCCTAAATATAAGTTAACATGAGACCCAAAAAAATAAATTAGCACAAGATAAATATAAAAATAAAATAAAAGTACGCTACCTAAGACCAAAAAAAATGAGGCCAGCACCAAAAAAAAAAATACACCCCGACACACAAGGGGATAAATTAACGACCGCGCTACGCGCGGGTATATCTTTACTTGTTTATAATTTTACTACACCAAACAAAAAATACCACAACCACATTAGTTCATTAAATTTTCCAATCCTTGTTCAACTCATTAATCAACAACCTTATATTCCAAATCTTTTGAACGCTTTTGTCCGTTATTAATTGTCAGTTACTTACTTCACGTTTAAGTTTTTTAGTACTGTTTGTATCATCTTAGTATTAGTTCATAAGATAGGAATATTAAGCATCACACTGGTCTCTCCCCTAATAATTTTCTCTTTTGGCATAATACTCACCATTTCCATTATTAAAATTCTATTTTATGCTTATCAGTTTACATTCTAAACCATATGTGATTTAGGAAAATCACTAGTTACATTGTACTATCGGTTGAATTAAATGAGAAGGAAATGGATCAATTGGAAGTTAATGATGAGCAATTGGATTGTAATGAATAATGATGATGCAAAGGAAAATGAGGAAGTGGAGCGGGAAATTAAGGTGATGTATTGAGGAAGTTTGATGAATGAAGGAAAAATTTTAATACCTTTAACATGTCCGACTATTTTATATGGGTAGTTTTTAGTCTTAGCACTTGAACTTATTTGGCCAAGTCATCGAAACTCAAAGATGGTGTAAAAGCAAATGTAGATGCTGTCTACAAGACTAAGTTCTAATTAGAACACTCCCATATGCAGATTACTCATATTAAAAGGTTGGGCTCTCTTAAAGTTGGTTTCTATTTGTGTAATGTGACCAAATCATATGCAAGTTAAATTTTAAATATGTTTTTTTAATTAAAATTAAAGGTCTATTTGTTTTTTCACTTCTCACAATACATAAAACATTATCAATCATATTGAAACCAAACTTTAGAGTAAACTACACAGTTGGTCTGGTGGTTTGCGTTGAACAGCGTCGTGTAAAAGCAAATGTAGAAGCTAGCTCTACAAGACTACAAGTTCTAATTAGACACTCCCCAAATGCAGATTACTCAAATTTAAAAGGATGGGGATCCTTTAAAGTTGGTTTCAACATGATAAGTCATGTTGACCAATCATATGCAAGTTAAATTTTAAATATGTTTTTTAATTAAAATTAAAGGTTTATTTGTTTTTTCACTTCTCACAATACATAAAACATTACCCATCATATTGAAACCAAACTTTAAAGGATCTTTTTCCAATTTAAAGAGGTCACATATATGAATATAAGATGTAAATTTCGTGAAGCAAATGAATATATTTATGAGACATCAAAAGTAAATGCTATCTAATTAGAGATGGCAAAAAAAAACCGAACCCAATGGGAACACTTGAAATCTGAAGTTTTTGAGGCGGGTTGGAACATGCTTATCAGGTTACGGTGCGGGTTTCGAGGTATTAACGGGGATTTTTATCGGGTTCGAGTAGGGGATGGGGCACAAGATCCCCAACCCGCCACGCCCCGAAACTATATATACATATAGATCTATTGTAAGTTGTGATTAGAAAAAACTTCTTTTGTGTGATGTTTTTAAAAGAAGTTTTGATTTTTTAACGTGGTTATCATTATTTATGTTTAATTTGTTAAAAACTTATAAATGCTACTAATTAATATATTATTAGAGGGTTGTTGATTCTTCATATTATTGCATTTAATCACATTTGTAAAAATATGACGTAAATATAATAATAAACAGAGAACAACGTGTATTTGGTGGAGCATTACGCTTGTAAAGACGTCCCGATATGATTCTCAACGGGAATTGAAGCGGGTTTGGGGAAGCATCTCACCCAAATGGAGCCCCGATAAGATCTCCATTGGGGATCGAGGTGGGTTTAAGGCGTGGTTTGCTAATCGAGTTTGGGATGGAGGGTGACCGCCCCGCCCCAAACCCGCCTCATTACCATTCCTACATCTAACTACGCATTCCAAAAAGCGTTTTGATTAGTAATACATATTTGTTTTAGTTTTGGAGGTAAAAGTTGAGGGGGGTGTTTAGTCGATGAAAAACTTTTTATTTTTACAAGAAATTTTTCATATAAATATTTTTTTAAAATTCGTTTAATCACATTCCTTTTCATCAATTTTAAAAAATAAGTGAAATTTTATTCTCTAAATTTTAATTAAAAGATTGAAAACTCATTTTACCCTTCTCTCTTTTTTCTTTCTCATTTTTTAACAAAACAGATGTGATTCACAAAACATAAAAGACACATCATTCAAACCTTAATCTCGTTTGCAATCCTCCACCGTCCATTTTAACAGCCGTTCATAATTATTTTTAATTTTTTTATTTATACGTTTTCTTAAGTTTTTGTCCGTTTTACACGTTCTTGTACCCTCATATACGTTTTATACGCTTTTTAAACATACGATTTTATAAGCTTCGTCCATTTTTATCATTTTATACGTTTTTTACGTTTTCGTCCGTTTTCATCCATTTTTATACGTCTTTGTACGCTTTCTTATGTTTTCATACGTTTATCCGTTTTTTTACGTTTTTGTACGTTTTGGTACCGTTTTGTACATTGTTGTACGTTTCATACGTATTTATCCATGCGAAAACGTACAAAAACGGATAGAAAGTATAAAAACGTAAAAAAACGGAAAGAATGTATAAAAACGTACAAAAAACAGATAAACGCGTATGAAAACGTATAAAGATCCAATATGAAAAAGAGTTGACTAAGAAAAGAAAATTGCTTGAAAATAGCTTCATCTAAACATTTATTTATTTTTATAAAACAAAAAAATATAATTCTTTTTAAACGGGTTTTTAAAATTCTCAACTCTTCTCTAGTTATAAAAAACCATTCCCTTCTCTTAAAAACGGAAAATCAAGAAAATATATCACCAACTAAACGCACCATTGATTGTAATCGTTCTCATTTCAAATTTTACTGATATTTATAGTTGTCTCGATTTGTATGCTTCATTTTCATAAATGAATGTCCATCAACTATAAAATTATTTTTTTCATCTTATTACCGCAGTGAAACACGGATTAGCACAATACATGTTCATAACGTTCCTAGTAGGTTTGACCATAATAGACCGCGTATAGGATCGGACCGAGAAACTGGACCGGTCGGTCCTTTTTCCCATATTCGGTCTTCGGTCCGGTTCGGTCTTGAGCAAAACCGGCCATTATGCTTTGTTAGATCCGACCAGACCGACCCGAACATGGACTGAACGTCTCGGTCCGGTCCTCGGTCCCGTGTTTTAGGCAAATTCAGTTTTCGGTCCGGTCTGGTCTTGGTCTGTCCGGTCCGATTTTCGGACCGTGATCAGCCCTAGTTCCTAGAAATTTAGAACATCATTCACTATTCACTTAGGTGTTGTTTAGTTCACAGATTTATAAACCATGTATTTCAAAAAATGGCGTTTTTTAACTTTGCAAGTTTTTAAACCTCTATTTTTCAATTGCATCTTCATGTTTGGTTGAGAGAAAATGTTTTAGAGGGATTTGCAGTGTGAGTTAGTAAATGACAATATTGTCCTATTATCTTCACCATCAAATCAATAATACTTCTACAAAAAACAACAAACACCATATAGCTTGTTTGAAATGATCAAGTGATTATCAATTAACATAAATTAAACAAAAACAAAACAAATATATCATTTATTTCTAAACTTATTGGCATGAATATAATCAAAGATAAAATCATCAAAAACAAAATCAGCCCCAAAATTCTTTACGATAAAGTATAATTTAAAATTCTTAAAATCAAAAGGACAAGGAAGATCGACAAGGAAGACATCCAAGATCTTTTTGTTTCCATGAATCAGGAAATACGAGCGGGGTGAAATATGAACATGAACATGTTAAAGTTCGATCTCTTTGATGAACTTGAGTTACCCGGATGAGATTTGCACATAAAAATGATGAAAGAATGTTGAATTATTAATGAAGGTTGGAGAAGATAATGAGATGAGATGAAGAAAAAATGAAAAGGGAATAAGAGGAACAAGGGTATATAGGACCAAATTGACTTTTTCAATCACCGTATTTATAACTCACTCCTTACCTAACGTTTTTTAAACCCCACTAAAGTGGGCCTTTTCAGTATTTTAAAACCCACAAAAAATAACCAAACACGATTTCAAATGTATTTTAAATTCAAACCCCCTCAAAACCACCTAAATACATCGAACCAAACAGCCCCTTAGTCATTCTATGCGTTTATGGGTGTCGATTAGGTTATCGGGTCAGTAATTGGGCTTATCGAGTCAGGTCTATCGGGTTTTGAAAAAAAATAAACATTGACTTGTAACCCAACCCTATAAGAAATCGGGCCTATCAGGTTCGAGTTATCGAGTAGAGAGTTGTTACGTTAGATTTATCGGGTTATTATGTTTGGCAAAACTAGCTGTAAGTTGTATGTTGTAAGCTATAAACTATAAGCTGTAAGCTGTAAACAGTAAAGCTGTTAACATGAGCTACAAGCTGTATTTTTTTAAATAAAAGTGTTTGGTAAACTAGTTGTTGACTGTACTTATAAGATGTAAAATAAAATAAAATGACATATCTATAATTATAAACAAACGAGGTTATAAGCACGCGCTCCCACTGCGAGATGTTTGCTTATAGAAGTACTCAAGTATATATTTTATATATGTCGTAAAACTGATGAATTAGTATCAGTATTATGTAAATCACAATACAAATCTATATGTTATCATCAAGTAATCCGAATAATCGATGAGCATAAATGTTATAACCGACACAATACAACATTTCAAGGAAAATGTGTAGGGGAAAGGAAACAACAGATGTGCACTTCCAAAGTGAACTCTAAAATAGGCTACTTCAAGCTTGGTCTCTGAATGGCTTGATGAGCTCACTTCTGATGAGCTCACTACTGATGATCTCTCATTCTTTGTGCCTTTTAAATTCATTTCCTGCTTTTAAGCATAAAATAGTGTCATTCTTTACAGCAGGTTTGACAACACTTCGTTGGGAGCTAATACCTCCGGATTGGTAACCCTAGATCAAAGTAACAACTTCGATTCCAATTTGAACCTGCTTGAACGGATAGGAAAGCGCAATGGACCAAATAAGTAGTTCTCGTAAGCAATCCGAACAGTCCTAGACCACGATATAAGGACATCTTAACTATTTCATATTGGTACAAAATATTTTACCTTGCTCAGCCTTCCTCAACGTGGTTCAAATATCATTTGTATCACCTTTATCAGTTCTACCTCCGGGTAAAGCCACTTTTCCTATAAAACAAACAAAACTCAGCTCGACTTCATTCAAACATATATTCCATTCAAACATAAACTCTTCAAATATACACTATGCCAAAGACCACCTTGAAACCTCAACTCTCGTAATGTCGCAGCCTTTTGAATTTACAATATGCCAAACAGTTAACTGTACACTCTATCGATCAACCTTAAAGCTGCATCTTGATGAGGTGTCATTTTATACACTATTTCGAGGTTTTTAACCCCCTAAATCATGCAAATATGCCCAGATTACATGCTTAATTGTTTTTTTAGGTTTTTAGCACTTGGATGGCTTTTGGAGGAAATACACATGACTTGGGGCTCAATTGGAGAAGAAACGGACAAGATTACGGATCTACACCAAATCTCTTGAATATTTATGCATACAGTGGCTGGAGATGGCGTCGCAGGCATAAAGAGACGCCGTCGTGATCGATATAGTGACGGCATCAGGAATTTGGTGACGGCTTCAGGACGTGGCAGACCTAATGAAACCCTAGAAGATTTTGTGTCACGAGATTTAAAAGATCATTTCACTTGCGCGCGAAGTACCTGATATTATTTTGGTCATAACTCCTTCACACGAACTCGGATTTTGATGATTCAACAGCACACACGATCGTAGCAAAAAAATCTATAGCTTAGTGAAAAAGTCGTGGTGACGGCATCACTTGTTAACCCTGACTCCGTCGTGACAAACCGACTTAGGGTTTTCCTATATATACAGCCTCAAAACTTCGTTTTTATCAAGCCCCAAACCCTAGGGCTGACTAGAGGGTTTGGGTAGGTGTTTTTCTAGCAACTTAGAAGACTTAATTCAATCCATAAACATCTTGTAATGGTTTGATTATCACTTATATCTTAATGCATGAAACTTGTCATTAGTTGATTAGATCTTGTTGTTTGTGACAGATTCAATGAGTATAATTGATTATAGTTTATAATTCTTGTTTTCTATTGCTTCTTGTTGGTGAATGTGCGCGTTAGGCTTTAGAAAACCAGCTTTTGTCTGTATCGCTGTTGACATGCCTAGGGAAACGCGAGTGCGTAGAAAGGATACCATCGGTAACAGTCTTCATACTACCTTACCCACTGTATGGTTGATCCCTCTTAAGATATTTCACATGCATTTAATATACTCTTAGGGGCCTTGTAATAGTCTTCATACTACCTTACTTGTGCGTTGCCTTAAAAAGATATTAAATAGATGGTGGGTTCGTGTAATCCGTTCATGACCTAGGATAAACTTACACAGATCATCACAAGTGTGACAAAGCAATAGGTAAAATTGGATAGCTAGCAAGAAGTAGTGCATCCTAGGTAAATACGTTTCATTGTATAATTGTTTATTAGAATTAAAATTAGTAGTTAATTAGATTAAAACAAACCAATCTTCAAACCCAAGATTTACTTTCTTTCATAAAATAAAAAAACACAAAAATAATCTTCCTTCAACCCTTAGACCTTAGTGAACATTCGATCTGGCCTTTGTGCTATTCCCCTAGAGAACGATAACAACCCCCGAGTCTTGCCTATACTACACTGCAACAACTAGGTACAGTGCCTAAGGGAGTTGTAAAACTTTGTGTAGAAGTCTTAACGACACCCGCATCAAGTTTTTGGCGCCGCTGCCAGGGAATAGTTAGGTTTCGATCATAGTTTAACTTAATTCTACTCACTTGAATCCTTTCAAGTGAGAATTTAATTCCGTATATTAGCTTTCTTGTAGTATATCTTTTCTTTGTGTCATTTGTTTCGTAATCCATTCTCGTCAACCACCATAAGAGACGCGAATCCTATCCGTACTCTTGGAGATTACTCTAAACCTAGCCACGAGGGCTACAGGAATACCATTGAGCTCCCCGTAAGGAACAATGTGGTACCTCTTCGATCCGACACCCTCAAGTTGGTGCAAAACGGATGCTCATTCCACGGACTTCGGTCCAAGGATCCAAACCAACACCTCAAGGATTTCTTAAAACTTGTGGACTCACTTGACCTTGACGGTGAAAACAAGGAAAGATGCGCTTGCGTTTATTTCAATTTTCCCTTCGCGATCAAGCTAGCAATTGGCTTAACTGTCTTCCAGCAGGATCCATCACCACATGGGATGATCTTACTACTCGCTTCCTTGTTCAATTCTTTCCACCTGGAAGAACCGCAAAACTCCGCAACGATATCTTGATGTTCCAACAACATCAAAGAGAATCTCTATCTGAAGCATGGACTCGTTTCAAGGACTTACTACAAAAAGTCCCTCATCACGGCATCGACCTTTAGCTTTAAGTCTAAATCTTTTATGACAATGTCAATCTCGTCACTAGACGAACCATTGACCAATCGGCCGGTGGCAAGCTTCGTGACAAAATGCCGAAGAATCTTGGGCATTGTTAGAGGACCTCGTCCTCTATGACAACGAAAGTTGGAACGACCCAAGGGATTTCGCTAAGCCGGTCAAGGCAATCTCTTTGCCTCAAGATGTCTTGAGTACATCCGACTGCCGCCTCATCGAGCTCGAGAATCAAGTCTAACGTTTGATGGAAGCTCATCTTGCTCCGACGTAACCTACTCAAGTGAACAAAATCACTACCTTATGTGAGATCTGTAGTGGTCCTCGCGACACTCAATATTGCATGGAAGATCCCGAACAAGCCTTTGTCGAATATGCATCCTCGCGTACCGATGAAGCGGGAGGTAAGTGGTACACTTTTAAGACCGAGCAAAATAATCTTGGTGACACCTACAATCCGCCATGGATAAGTCATCCAAACCTTAGGTGGAGACAACCCCAAAATTCACAAAATAATTTTTCAAACCCGCCTAACCGGTTTCAATACAACGGTTCGATCCCGAACCGTCCCTTCAGCAATAATCCTCGAAGTTTTAACAATCAATCAAATCTAGAAGGATTGGTGTCCAACTTCATGGCATCTCAAGATGCTAGATTGTCCAAGTTCGAAGCCGATTTCAAACAACAACAAAGCGAGATGACCAACAAAATTGACACAGTGTTGAAGGCCATTACCGATCGAATAGCGGGAGCACTCCCTAGCGACACAATTAAGAACCCGAAGTTGAGTACTTCTTCAGTTTTGTCTGCTCGTTTTTTCCCAACTGAAGACCCACAATGCTCAACCCACGTCCATGGTTCGATCAACACTATCATGATACATCCCAAGCAACAAAACGACTCCTATGATAGCATGGCTGAGGAAGAAGAGCGAGAAAGAGAGGGCGAACCAGAAGACACCAACACCATTGCACACATTGAAGAATAAAGAGATACACCACTGCTGGAGCGGAAAGACATAACTGCTGTTGATAATTTAGAGCCTAACAAGGATGACGAGGGAATTGAATGGTTAGATGTTTAAGAACCTCTAGATTTAGTTGACACAAGTGAGGAATCGGTTTATGAATCGTTGATTAAAGAAATGCCTAAATGCTCACTTAATTATGACTTTAAGACCAAAAAGAGTGACCCAAAAAACCTTAAAATTCCCTGCATGATAGGTCATAAATTCATGGCTAACGCATTTATTGATGTTGGCCTACCCATGAACATCATGTCCTTGGCCTATTATAACTCTATTAGAAAGAATGGATATGAGTATAGGGGAACAAATTTCGTAGGATTAGGAAAGGACATGCACGTATTTGTAGGAAATATGAGTTACTCAATAAATTTCACCATTTTGGAAAATACTGAGACTAACATCGACCCTAGCTTGTCCTATGTGATCTTTGGATGACCCTTCATTGAAATCGCATGCCTATCCATAAATAGGAAACACGGGTTAATGACTTTCACGGACATCACCTTTAAGATGCCATATCAGGACACAGAGAGAGCGAATTGTCTAGCGAAGGTCACGATTTATTGTCATCTAGAGTAATACTAGTGAAGATGACTATGATAGAGGATGTATGAAG
The DNA here is from genome assembly GCA_026074375.1 of Tanacetum coccineum. Taxonomy (NCBI): domain Eukaryota; kingdom Viridiplantae; phylum Streptophyta; class Magnoliopsida; order Asterales; family Asteraceae; genus Tanacetum; species Tanacetum coccineum. Next base: position 35,961 of record BQNB010020347.1, on the reverse strand, counting down.
TCATTCGACTAGAAGAAGGGTTTTATAGGTACACCATTAAGCTTGGACCCAAATACGTGACTGGAATGGATGATGAAGAGAAGCAATTAAGAACGTGTGACTTCAGTCTAGCTACAAGACTCATAAATCAAGAAAAGCGCTTCTGGGAGGCAACCCAATTTTAACATTTATTCTTTAAAACTTTCCCTCTCTATGAGTGTCGTGTGTTTTAATTCTTTATTGTTTGTTTTATTATGTTAAAATGAATTTTGTATTCATGCTTTGTTTGTTTATAACTTCGTCTTATTTGCAATCAATGGTATTTTACAACAAAATAATGTAGGAGAATATATTCGGTTTTTAAAAACCAAAATTCCAACAATTAAAATAAATTGTTTAGATTAATCGCGTCAGCTTCGAGTCCTTATGATTGTAAAGATTAAAATCTAGTTTTTATGCAGTCATTATTCCAAATTTAACTAATAGAATTGCGTGCATGAAATTTCTCATTAAAAACGAAGAAGAAATTTTCACAGACGTTGGAGACGTGTCGGGATTAACACCCGACGGCGTCGCGTCTCCCATAAATGTAAAAATTCGAATTTTTTTTAGTATTTCTAAAAAATAGAATGTGCAATATTTAAAATTTGCAATTCTTTTATAAACCTGCTTAAAGCTATGATTACATCATTACTCTCATCCTATCTTTACTGGTTTCATAGAGTCAAAACCCTAAATTCTCATTGTATTTATATTTATCCCGCCGATTTTATGCTTGGTGTAGTTGTCTTTGTCTTTGATACAGGTTATATTTGACAGAAAAGGCATTGGAAATTTCTTAGAAGTTTCGTTGATGATTCTGGATGACTATTTAACCAGTTATCGCATTTTCTCTCCATTATTGAGCAACAGTGGAGAAACTAGTTTCTTTACTGTTCTTTTCCTTATTCTTTTTACGGACTCTATAAAACATTGGGGATAATGTTGAACTTAAGTGTGAAGGGGGGGGGGAACAAGCCTCATAAACTATTCCTTCAGTTGTCATTTGCTTTGTCTTTAAAATGATGAGTAATATATCGAAATATAGCATAAAAAGGTAATTTTGACCCAAATTTAAAAAAATTTATGACACATACCGACGAAAATCGAGTATTAATAGCGTCTCACAGATAGGAATGTGTATGACTAGCACAAAAACTCTCAAAATTTCACCCCAAAAATGTGAGGTTCGCCTTTAGATCTTTAGGAATTTGGGTATCCATTATTGATACCCAAGATAGCTTTACCGTTAGCTTTCTTGATAAGGTTTCGAATGCAGTCATATGTGTTCCTATTCTGTCATTACAGATTGTAAGTATGGTCTTGTCGCCTTTTCTTGAGCATTGTATCGTATTAAATTATATGACGTATCGTAATGTATTAAATTCTAGAACTAGTTTTTTGTGATGCAACCGAACAGCATATTAAGTATTAAGATTTGCTAATAAAGCACTAGGAATAACCCATTTTTACACATGAATGTTTATTATGACACATCGACTATATAATTAACCCACACCTTTTGCCATTACTTTATTTTTAAGTGCAGAATACCCTATACAACCCTCCAGCCTATCCTTATCACGTTTCTCATAATTTTATATTAAGCCGGACTTAAGAAAAGCATTGTTAACCTTGAACCATTTGTTACACTCAAGATCCCTACCTACCTTGTATGTACTCACTTTTAGTACATTATTATTGTTTTAACCTAAGTTAATTATTGAGTACACGGTTGCTAAGTCCTTATCCTTGTAAATACTGTTTTGGGACGATTAGGATTCATGGTATTATTTATCTTATGAAGAATTAGAAAAGAAGTAATTTATTACCCCCAATAGAGCTCAGTAAGCTCAATGTTATATTGATCAATCTCAAATCGGTCATTAGTTAGATTGTAAATAATCGAGTATGTAAAAGTTCAAGTGTAGGGGTGTATCTAAAAACCCCTCATGATGTATTATATGTTTAGCAATGGAGCTTGTCAAAAGTTACGAAAAAAATAGAACAAAAGAAAAGAAAGAATCAATATATATATTCATATATATATATATATATATATATATATATATTATATATATATATATATATATATATAATATAATATAATATATGTATAATAAGTAAAAAAATATTACGGGTTGCCGTTTCTTATGTCTATGTTTATATTAGGAGTCAAGAAAAGAAAAAAGAGAATTGTGTAGATTGTTAGAGTTTGTAATATTTGTCCATCTTTAGGCTTAGCAACCAAACCAACGTGTATTCTTATAAATAATTAGCTAACCTTTCCACTCCAAATTTTACCCAAAATCACCACCTAAATGTATCCCAGCTTCTTTCTGTTAAATGTTATCTTACACTACACCCCGCAATCCTTTAAAAAACCTATTGGAAAGTAATGATAATGCTTGCCCTAGCTAGAGTTTGATCCCTTACCAAGCTATGGAATTTATATGCTAGACAGGTAATGATGTTGATTTTTTCGTTCCCATATTTATAATATTATACACTCCGAGAGAAAGAGAATCCCAAACACTTAAATGTGAGGTGCTAGATATACTTTCTGTGCTTTTATTACGAGGTCTAAAAGTGTTGTGTTGTAAAATGTTTTTTTTAAAAGAGTGGTTAATGACTCTCATATTGCTATTGTCTAGAGTAGAAAAGGCCCTTTTGTTTAGGACAAGCGAAATCCCAATGTAGTGGTAATTTGAATGAGGTGACATTTTATACACTATTTCGGGGTCATTTAACCCCTAAATCATGCAAATAATGCTCAGATTCGTGCTTAATCAATGTTTTCAAGTTTTAGAACTTAGATGCTTTTGGAGAAATATAAGTGACTTGAGCTCATTTGGAGAAGAAACAACAAGATTAAGACCTACAACCAAATGCTTGAAGATTTATATACAGTGGTTGGAGACGGCTCACAGCATAAAGCACACCGTCTGAATCTATATAGGACCGTCAGGAATTTGTGACGCCGTCAAACGAAACACCTAAAAGAAACCCTAAAAATTGTGACACGATTTAGAAATCATTTCCACTTGCGCGCGAATACAGACATTTGTTTTGGTCATAACTTGTGACATCCGTCAATTGAGCAAACGTGTAAGAATTGACTCTCTTAATTATTTATGGAGTCACTTTTATGTGGTTACATTACTCTTAACATTTAACGCTTGTTTTGTGCAACTCGTTTTCCATATATACATATATGTACCATATACCCTCTTAATTGTTTTAGGCTCCAACAAAACTAAAAACCAAACACCCCTTTATTACCTTTTTACTCCTACTAAATCCCAAAACAAACACTCTTATAATTTTTTTTATCTAAGGTAACTAATATTAACCGTTCCTTATAAATAGCCTTATACACTCCAATTTCTTTTTATACAAACACACACACGACACAACACAGATACAAGAAACTGATTCTCCCTCTCCCCTTCTTACTGTGTTCGACACAACCAACAAAAAAAACACCAAGAAACCATCATCAAAAATCCTATTAATCACTTCCTATATATCCCAAATCTATTATAAACTAAACCCCATCATTCCTTGACAAAAGAAACCACCATGCATGATTGATTTTCAAAGTTCTTGATTTTCTTAGTTTTTGATTTTAAAGAGTTTTGATCTAATTGAGTGTAATTGGTGTTACAAGAAGTTGATTTTAAGTGAGTATACAAGATTTGGTGTAGTAAAAACAAGTTATGGTTTTGTTTTGAGGTTGTTGGGGTTTCGACAAGAGATCAAACCTAAGAGGGTTTAATTGTTTTGATTTTTCTTCAATTGCATTAAGTTGTAAGTGTTTTTAATACCTTTTTACATTGATTTAATTATATGTTCCATGCATGTGTTAGATCTTGTATTGTGAATCTATTGATTGTGGTGCATGTCACGTTTTGAGGTTTATTGATGGTTTGAGATGACTAGTTATGGGGCAAGGCTAGTTTAGGAGCGTTGGCGATGTTCGCAATGCGAGAAATTGAAGTTTTGAAGAAGTTGAAAGATACTCAATAGGAGCAGAAAATTAGAGGTCGTGTTTAGGCGAGTTGAAATTATTAAAACTGAAATTTGCCTAGGAATAATGATAGAGGACGTTAATACGAACATTCCGATATAAAATTAGGCTTCTAACTCTTAATAACGAACGTTTTACGGCCGATTGAAGTTGCGAAAAATGTTAAAAACAAAATCAGCACTTAATAAGAGTATTAGTTTTCTGCAGAAAGTGAAAAGGGTATTTTCGTCATTTTCTGTTGAGTTTTGGGTCTCAGATAAAACTAAAAAGTTGTTCAGAATGTCGTTTTACCTTTTCGAGTGGATAACTAAGTCTAAAAATGCTTAATGACGGGTCAAAAAGCTTAGAATAAAATTCTGCGTTTTTTTAGTTGCATCAGATTTGAGAAAAGGGCATTTTGGTTATTTTCTTTGTTTTTCAGGTCTCGGGTAAAACTAAAAAGTTCTCCGAAACGTCGTTTTACATCAAAATGCTTTAGAGTCCGAGTCGTGAAAATGTATTTTAGCGGGTCGTTTTGGTCGGTCAGATTTAGAAAAAATCTAAAATAAAAGTCAACATGGCGAAATTTTGAAGTTTGGTCAAGTTATGTTATAACAAATAGTATGGCGTAAAATATATTAACTAAAACTAAAATTTCAACTAATAAGTTAGTTTTTCACTTTGCTTCGCGTCTAGATGACTTAATCTTGATAACGGGTCAAAATGGGTAATTTTTATTAAAATTTCATATTAGTCGGAATGGGTTAAAATGGAGTTAAATCTTAAGGCGTAATACTTAGCGGGTATAAGCAAATAAGTTTGGCGTGCACATGGATTCTACTATATAAGATTCACATGCATGTCGGCATATATATATTTATACTTATGCAAAATATGCATTTTCTTATGATTATATTTTCTTATACGCGGACCACTATTATTATAGGTCACGGTTGAGTTGTTGGCATTCTTCTTCCTTTGTTGATTTTCTCGGTCAATACTTCTATTTACGGCGAGTTTCTCACATTCCCCTTTTTGCATGTTTTAAATGTTTTGGGGTGGAAAGCATGATGTGTCGTTTGTTATGCTATTACTTTTAAGTAATTAATCTTTTGAGCACATTTGAACTTGAACTTGTTTTGAACGTATGGAACTTGATTTGAACTTGTTGAACTTTGGGAACGTGCTGAACTTTGAACTTTGAACTTTATATGTATGTTGTTTGATGCTTGGAACCCACCACTACTTTTAACTCATTATCCACCTCATCGGGATTGAGACGTTAGTACTTATGGATAGCGCTATTAGGAGATTAGCCCCTCCTCACTCCCCGCACAAGGGTGCATAGTACTAAGTGTTTGTGCCACACTATACAACTAGAACTTGATTGGATGTTTGGAACGGTTAGGCTAAATACGTTTAAGTAGTGTCTCACATGAACACTATATCATACATATATGTTGGTTTGATTTGTGTTACGTTACTTTATGTAACGGGAACTGTTTCGAAAACTTGACTTGTTTTTATTAACTTGCCATTGAGTTGGCAAACTAATATCGGATATCAATTCTTTTTCTAAAACTATATTTTGTGTACATAATCTTGTGAGCTCACCAACTATTTCGATAGTTGACCGTTTTTATCATGCTTTTCAAGTGACATTCTTAAAGTGGAAACTTAGCACATTTGCATATGGACTTGTTAAAGATGTCTACTTTCTTTCAAGTTGTTGTCTTTTGGGTCATCCATGTTCGGAAGAAAATTAACTATGTTGTCTTTGTACTTTTAAACTCGTACTTGGGAATAATGTAATTCGGATAACTTTCTTTTATCTTAATTCATATATGGTGTTTTATCTATCATCTTGTGTGATGTTTATTAATATGTTACACCTCGCGTTTCTGCCTTGGTGGGATTGACATAACTCCTTCATACGAACTCGGATTTCGACGATTTAATAGCCCACGCGATTGCATAGAGAAAATCTACAACATAGTGAAAAATTCATGGCGACGGCGTCACTTGTTAACCCTGACGTCGTCGTGACAAACCGACTTAGGGTTTGCCTATATGTACAGCCTCAAAACTTCGTTTTTATCAAGCCACAAACCCTAGGGCCGACTAGAGGGTTTGGGTAGGTGTTTTCCAGTAACTTAGAAGACTTAATTCAATCAATAAACATCTTGTAATGGTTTGATTATCACTTATATCTTAATTCATGTCTTCAATTCCTTTTGTTGATTATGATTTCTATTGTTTAAGTATGCTTGGCTAATTCATCTAGTATTTATTTGGGTATGCATGAAACTTGTCATTAGTTGATTAGATCTTGTTGTTTGTGACAGATTCAATGAGTATAATTGATTATAGTTTATAATTCTTGTTTCCTATTGCTTCTTGTTGATGAATGTGCGCATTAGGCTTTAGAAAACCAGCTTTTGTCTGTATTGCTGTTGACATGTCTAGGGAAACGCGAGTGCGTAGAAAGGATACCATCGGTAACAATCTTCATACTACCTTACCCACTATATGGTTGATCCCTCTTAAGATATTTTACATGCATTTAATATACTCTTAGGGGCCTTGTAATAGTCTTCATACTACCCTACTTGTGCGTTGCCTTAACGGAATATTAAATAGACGGCGGGTTCGTGTAATCCGTTCATGACCTAGGAAATACTTACACAGATCATCACAAGTGTGACAAAGCAATAGGTAGAATTAGATAGCTAGCAAGGAGTAGTGCATCTTAGGTAAATACGCTTCATTGTATAATTGTTTATCAGAATTAAGATTAGTAGTTAATTAGATTAAAACAAACCAACCTTCAAACCCGAGATTTACTTACTTTCATAAAATGTAAAAACACAAAAATAATCTTCCTTCAACCCTTAGACCTTAGTGAACATTCGATCTGGCCTTCGTGATATTCCCCTAGAGAACGATAACAACCCCCCGAGTCTTGCCTATACTACACTGCAATGACTAGGTACACTGCTTAAGGGAGTTGTAAGACTTCGTGTAGAAGTATTAACGACACCCGCATCACATCTCTTATAATCATGCAAGTTTTTTAAACTTAGACTATGTTAAGACACTTGAATTTACACTGTGCCAAACACCACTTATTTATGCATTTAAGACACCTCAATAACAACCAATGGTGTTATAACAAACCGTGTCCATTAGAATTTCGAATGAAAATTAGTTTGAGAGAGAAAGAGATGGATACTGAGTGCGAGACTCGATGGTGATAGGAAGAGCCCTTAATAAGCAAATTTATATTAGTACTACGTTTCAGAGATATGCAATCGGCATCATATTTGTACTAAGTAAGCTAAGGTGAGGTTTAAATTTAATCCATGTTATAAAAAAGCATATGCATAACAGAGACAACATATAAGACATGTCCGCCAGAAAACTCATTTTATCTTAATTCTCAAAAGCAAGACATCACATTATCAAAGTTAAATATTACAATTTTTATATGCAAATAGTCATTGCTTTGTAACCACTATCCCCCACTTTCAACCCGTTTCACTAAGAACAAATAGTGACCCATTTTGACACATTAGCTACAACCTGAATAGGAGTTCATACCTTGGACTGATGTATTCATATGTAATAAATTCATTGTCAAGACCATACTACAACCGGATGATCTCTCTTTCCCGTTCCTTTAGAGTCGTGATCTCAACCCTTTAGCTAATAAAGTCAGCTCAGGATCCTCCATATCAACGGTTCAGCACCATCAGCTACCTTACTATTTAAGTATGCTTGTATAAGCTGACTGTGGTGGAACAATTCATGAACATCTTTTGACAAAACCGGTGCCTGACATAAGCCTGTAACAACGCCGTATTTAGAACTCTGTTGAGCAAATATAAATATGTAACTTTTGTATTAAGCCTGACATAAGCCTGAGTAAATATTAACATGCAAAGGCCAATTTTCAGTTAATTTTTACGTGTCAGACATACGCCTGTAAACAACGCCGCAATCTAATTACTCTCAGGTCCCTTAAATGAAGATACGAACAGTTTAAGATTTCCTTTATAAAGTTCTATGATTATTAATGTTTTAATCTAAAATGCCCGTTTAACTAAGATACACAACTTTAAAGCCATAAATGGAAATAGTAGACAAATATCAGCTTTTATCAAGCAAACATTTAACATTACATGTTAAGTTTATTCTACTTTCTTCAATATCTAAAAGCTACATTCTTTGATTATTTTGGTCCGGAATGGAACTAAGGCAAACCAAGTCATACTGACATTCCTATTTCGAACAACATCATCAGCTAGACATGGTGTGCTATATTTTGCACTGTTTTAAAATTTATTGTTTATTTGCATTTTTTATTTGATAAAGTTTTACGTGAAAAGTAAATACTTGAATAGCCTTATTTAGCTCACAATACACAATATATCTGATATATATACTACGTAAACACAGTAAGCATTTGTTTAAGCAATCCCAACCCTGAACCTATTATGTATCTTTTTATTGAATTTTAATACATCAGATAATTAGTTTTTGAATTTGTTAAATTTTGCATATCTGAGTTGCAAAATTGACTATTTGTAAGTAAAATAAATTCTATTGCATAAACATTTGAAAGTTGCTTCCAAACTGCCTTATTTGAAAAGCGAAACCATAATAATCGTAAGTGAATTTAAGCGAGTTCACTGATAATCAAGTAAAAGGATCACATTTGCTGTAAAAGATACTACACAAATGTTACCATTATTAGCCAATAAATAAATAGGCTTGCATGATCAGGGTAACAAAACTTATAAAGACAAGTATGATATAATACAAACTAATAAAGAAAATTGATTTAATTACCTTGGCTGGCGTGGCCAATTCTAGTCCAGTCAAATTAGTAACCTTGTTGATAGGATGGCGACCAAGAGGCCTTTTTGAACCCTTTACACTAACGCCATTAACAACCGGCCTTTCAAACCTCTTCGGCCTTCCTCTTAGCCTCAACACATCCTGCAGTCCAGGAACTATGTGATAGTTTTCCTGCTGGAAAAAAATAAACATGAAATAAGCAAATCCTAACACTACAACGGTGTTTGTTTTAGCTTTTTACAGAACTTATAAGCTGAAATGACCAAAATAAGTTATTGAAGTGTTTGAATAAGCTTATAAGATTAAGTAAGTCTATAAGTTGTTGTTTTCCTTTTTATCATAAGCTACTATTGGAAAATAAAATAAGGGATAAGAAAATATGTAAACTGTATCACCCCATTTGTCTTATTATGAAACTTCTAGGGATTGTGAAGGGTCACAAAACGGGTTAACAAAATAAGGTTGCAACGTAGTTTTTCTTGCTTCGTTTGAGATTATACCAACACTACAATCTGTATTACTTTTCGGGGTTGTGTTGGTTTTTGGTTCTATTTAGATATGTGTGTCATCATGTAACAGATTTAAAGATTATGGCAAGTGCAAAGCTCACCGGTTAAAATAAGGAGGCTTTTGGGTTTTGTCAAATATGCATTCTGATTCCAGCCTGAATCGACAGTCCCCGTGGCTTTTTCCAATGAACGGAATCTGCATCCTGACTCTGGTACAAACTCTACGTCGTTCGTCTGCAACGAAAATTAAAGCATGTGTCAAGGCGTCATTAAAAATGCAATTAATAGAAAGGAAAATTACAAATCTGGCCTGTTTGGTGTGGGAACTAATTAAAAACATGCACTCTTTTTACCGTATTGACTTCACATCTCGTGAAACAAAATTTTTCGACACATGAAATTTTCACAAACCATCATAAATCAGGTATAATTTGATTTTTATTCCACCTATCAGAGACATATGATAAAAGTATTGATTCTGTGATGTAGTAAAACCTTACATAAAAACTTATTCAAGATGAGATAACAACAACCGCAAACAATCAGCAATTTAATATCAATAAACCAATAAACAATATCAAAGAGTAAGAAGATGTAACAAGAAGATACCCTTTTCAACTCCAGCTCTTTCCTCAATCTCGACATCAGCAATCAACTTGTGTTAATTTCGCATTCGTTAGTGCAAGTCATGAACATTAGCTATGTTATTTTAATGCACATTTGAAGTTGATTACTACATGTTTGTATCAAATGGCAGTCTGTGATCCTACCAGATGGAACGCCTGATGCACATTTTAGAAACGCGACCGGTGGACAGAAACTTAGGGACATAATGCCGGATTCGAATATCAAGTTATATGGATCATATGTAAGGCTATCTACTTTGATGTTCTTTCGTGAATTATCTAATGTATCTGATAACATTATTTTTTCCCCTTTTCGGCAATATACGCGGCCGCAATTCAATTAAGACAAACTGAAGCATGCTCCAAAGCCTAGACATAGAATAAAAAAGCCGCAGAAATGAAAATAAGAACAACTACCCAATCGTCATAGATACATTTCAAAATATGAAGAGCTTACTTTCGCATCATGAGAGTTACACTAATCCTACATATACCATCACCTGACACTACTGTACTATTTTTAAACCAAGAATTGCAACTTAAGCAGTTCTTTTTTTTAAGTCTAACATGTCCTGAACAACTTATTTTTAAACTATAACAAAAAATTATATTCTAAACAACTTTTTAAAACACCAAATAAGTAATCTATTTCATTTCCTTACCTTCATAACAAAGAAAGCCGCCTTTTGAGGGCAGGTTAGTCTTTCTTCATTCGTATCCACCTACAGAAAATCAACAATTACAACTCCAACTCATTTTTAATGATTAAGTAATTAAGCACCAATTCATTAAAAACTTAAAAAATATATGATGAGATTCTTAATCCTTATCACATAAATCCACAAAAAACCTTCAAAGATCCAAGCTTTACCACAAAAAGCAATAGTACAAGTTGATTCAACAAAAAAATATCATAAGGTTAAAAGAAGCCTACCTCGAACATATCGAAAGGCCAACACCGCCGTATGATTGTCGCCGAAACATCCAATAATCACCGATCAAGAAAAGGTGAATCAAATAATCACCAACAACTTGTTAAAATACGAAATTCAAAACAAAATCAATATATAAAAACATATGAAATAAATAAAAAATCTACAAAAACCTAATAACAACCACCATCCATCATGCATGTTAGAGAGAGATAGAGAGAGAATCAGACGGCATGTTAGAGAGAGAGAGAGAGACAGAGAGACAATAGGTTAGAGAGAGTTAGAAGATCGGTGTGTGGTTGGGGTGTGTTTTTGGTTAATGTGGTTGTAGGTGGAAGATACGTGGAAGGAGAGAAGGGTGGGGTTTATGAATCAGAGGGACACGAACCTTATCGGATTGGGTTTATAATAAAAAATGTTGGATCGGTACCATCATCTGTGTGAGAGTATGAGAGAGTGGTGAGAGTATGAGAGAGTGGTGAGTGGGAAGAGAGGAAAGTGGAGATAACGGGGTGGATGGATACCGGGTTAAAAGAAAGAAACGGGTTAAAAAACGGGGTTAAAAAACCCGAAATGCAAATAGCGCCCAATAAATGTATATATTGGATAATATAAAACATAAAAGTTTGCTCGACTGGTTAAAAAGGGTTGCAAATTTTGGTTTAAGCTGACCCATTTAAATGAGACATTTCGACCATTTAGATTTACATATTTTTTAAAAAAATTCACAAAAGGTTAATGTCACCATATATCTTTTTTCGCCTTGTTATCACTTATCTAGCTAGCAAGACGCTAGAAACTTAAAGTACAATAGAGTCAACAAAAAGAATTACATAACATCAAAAAATAGTAAAATCCCGAGACTTTAACTGCGAGGGAATCAAAAGGGATGAAAAAACTTTTGACACGAAGGCCGACGGATCGGTTTTCACTTCGGCAAAAGAAAAACCCCCCATCCCGGAGGCCGAGCCACCGGTTTTCACTTCGGGATGGATTTTGATGAAACCCCAAACAAGTCCCGAAAGAAGAATGAAAAGAAGAACCATCCTCAAAACCGACGAAGATGCCAAACGAAAAAACCTTGGCGTACATGTAACATAATCTAACGAGATCAGATGAGATGACCAACACAAACTATTATTCGTATTTCCTCATCAGGTCAAATAAAGATAACATAATCTATTCTTATACTATGGTTAAAACCATGAATGGTTGTGTCACAAAACTAACAAATATTTATTTTTTGCCCTCTATTCAGTAACATATGGTTAAAGGGTACGTTGGTAATTTTAGGTATTAATAGCTCCAAAGGATTTTAGAACGCTTCTTTCAACAGCTTTTTGTTTTGGAGGTGTTTGTGTAAATTAAAAGTTTCAAGCTTGGTATCCAAACAGAGCTCTTTTTTTAGTGGGAGCTTTTTATATAAAACAAAAAGCTTATAGCTTCAAAACAGCTACCGCCAAACAGACCATATATTAATCTTATCCCACAAATTGCCTTGTTAATACCACCCAACATGATTAAAGATTGGAACAACATGGTTGTACACTTTGTTTTGGCAACAAAAGAAACAGTCAATAACAAATTGTATTACATACCTTTATTACTCCCTCCGTCCCATATTAAGTGTCTATTTTTGACTTTTTGAATTCTTTTTTTATAAACTTTGACCGTAAATATTTTTCTTTATGTTATATAATGCTTACTGAAAATTATACCAATGAAAAATACATTCGAAACTCTATCCATTCATATATTTTGCATTGAGTATCATATAACATAAGAAGAAATAATTAAGGTCAAAGTTGAAGAAAAAAGACTTTAAAAAGTCAAAAATGGACACTTAATATGAGACGGAGGGAGTATTAAACACCCCCACCCGACCCGATATTATTTTTTTATTTGATAAAACCGCCCCGAACTGATTACTATAACACGTTGCTAATACGTGTCCTTTTCACCGCCCCATTATTTTTTAAGAATTGCTAAATCCACAAAATAACTTTCACAAAATTTTCGCAATGACATTTATCTTTTTTTTTTCATCACCTCTCACACTTATCTCACCCACCTCTCTCAACTCTCTCAACTCTCTCTCTCTAGATCTTTCTTCTCTCTCTAGAAATAGATGAGCAAGGGGATTTGTATCATGGTTATGGTTTCGGCGATGGATGTTATTGTTTGTATTTTTGGGTATTTGGTTGCCACTTTGCTGAAGCGGTACTGCTATTTGCTAAAAATATTAACAAGCTTCATATAACAAGGTATATCTCCTGTTTGAGTTGATGATTTGGTTGTTTAGCTTTCTAGCACCTCGGGGGAACGATCTTCATGGTTAATATATAAGGTATAATTATTTTTTAAATACTTTTGTGTATTTTATTTGATTACATCGCTTTTAGCATCTGATTTATGCGTGGTTTGGAAATGATAGATGTGGATTTCGTATGTTAATGATGTCTGTCACGAAAGTTTGGGTTCATTTTTTAAATGAATTTCATATGTCTGATCTGTGTTCTAAATACGTGATGCTTATATTAGTAAATTTAACTTTTATTTGGATCCTGGCGGGGCTAAGCTCGCAGCCATGAAATTGGGTCGTTTTAAGCCGGTACTATTTGCATCGTGGCGGGGCCATGACAATGATATGCTGTTTGGAAAAGAAAAAAAACAAAACCTTCTGATAAGCTCATTTTTTTTGGTAGTTGCAATTGAAATAAGCTGTTTTTTTGGCTTATGAACACATATGCTAAATGTGACCTTCACTAGGCTTCTCGATGCCACCAATCTCTTTGTTGCCACCATTCATGGTGCGCGGCGATGTCGATCGGTGTGTGACGATTGCTTTGAAAAAGGTTGCATTATTATTGTAACTGCTGCAAGTTCTGTTGTTGTGCAGTGTATGAACGTGTTGTGTACCACACACTAAATTATGGCGAGTTGTCGCTTGCATATGTTTTGATTTGTAAGAAAATAAAAGCTATCTTTTGTTGCCGCTATCCATGGCGTGCAACGAGAGCTATAAAGATTGACAGAACCGTGTGTTGAAATCTGTTTTTAGATACTGAGGCAACTAATTATGTGTCTTAGTATGCTTTTCACCTGAGTACTGCCTTTTATATAAAGTTAAAATATAATATAAGTGACGCGCTTAGTATGATGCGTTAAGTGGAAGGATGGTAGAGAGCGAGAATCACTCGCCTCAGCAACCTCCATAGTTGCACCCATGGTATGGATTAAATAACGGCTTGAAACATCGTTCCTTGAATTATTTACACTTTAAGGGAATGTGTATTTTGGGTAAAGTCCTTATACATCTGTAATCATGGTGTGGCAAGTTATTAGATTTGCAGCCATGGGTAATGAGAAAACGAAGGCAGTGATGATATTTTTTCGCAATCGTATTTGTGGTAAACAGTTTCCTGTATTTTGGCTGGGCAGCCGCATCTACACGGTGGTTGCAGTCATGGCAGGGATTCTGTAATGCCGCCACGGTTGTGGATCTGGCGTCATCGGCCGATGCTGGGCACAAAGGCCCGGTGCCGTCTATGTTAAAAAAAGGGTCCAATCGGTCTGTGTTTTTGGAACTTCACTTTCTTTCCATTGCAGATCTTTCCACTGATTGAAAAAGAATACTGGACATTAATCGGTTTTAACAAATGTGAATGATGGAGATATTGATTGTAACAGGCTATGATGATTTTGTGCGACTTCGATTAAAAGTTGAAATGTTCCGTATCTTGGCAGGGCAAATCACTAGATTTGCAGCCATGGCGGATATGTCCTCTTTTTTTTACTGTCTACCTATCTGAGCCTTATATTTCCATTAACATACAAGCGGAAACTTACAGCTCTCCAAGATGTATGCATCCACCTTCTCTTTTTTCCATTTTATATTCATTAAGATACCTTATATTATTAACCATGAAGATCGTTCCCCCGAGGTGCTTTTAATGCATTCATCAAACACCCCCGCCCGACCCGATACTGTGTTTCCTAAATATTATTATAATTTCACTCATTTTGTTTATTAACAATGGGTCAACGCACCGATCCATATTTGTCACATCCTATTGAGAAAAAGAAACTCTACTCGGGTTTGTTTTGTCTGTTCTGGGTTGCTGTGAAAGACCAGCAACAGTGCGTGACAATGCCAGGTTGTTGTGAAATCACAATTGTAAAGGGGAGAAAACTGCAAAACAGAAGCAGTAATATAAGAGGCTGTGATGAATAAAAGCAAGTTCGAATAAAGTTGTGAACGGCCATGACTTGGCGAGGCAATCTACTAAGTTTGCAGCCATGGCGGATTTCCACTTTTTTCGATTCTTAAGCTCTAATCTGAGCCTCATATCGTGAACTGAAGGACACGGGTATTAAAACAACATGCACGGGAATAAACAGGTTGCTTCAGGTGTGTTATTTAAGAATGTGAATATAACTACTTCTGTGATAACTACAAAGGTATGCTCACTCACGTTTAGATTTTCTTTTGGGTATATATTTGTTACTGATGCCATATAGTAGTTACACTGCTGTTCAGAATACGATTTTGTACTTTTTTGTTAATTTAGATCCATTGATGAAACGATGATATTTTTGTTGTCATAAGCAGGGGGTGTGTGCTGACACATGAAATCAGACAAACATGTCAAACATGTCACGCAAGATGGATTCATGGCGTTTGTTGAAAACTTTGTGACCAGATCACTATTTTCGTGCAGGTAGACAAGGTCACTTATCATCTTATATTTTTAACAAACTTAAGGTGAATTTTGACTCATTTAGTTATGAATTAAGACCACCGCATATTTTACGAAGTTATTTCCTATTTGAATCACCGACTTAGTCTTAATAACTGACATGCACCCATGGACCTTATTTTGGATTATTAAGGCAAGTGTGATTTCATTTCTGACCTCCATTTCCGACTTACAAATAGTGTGAAAATTAACCAAAACAAAAGCCCCGCCACTAAGTGTTATAGGCTGATCTAAAGTATAGCATGCATAGATGCTCACTTAATGTAGTTAGCAACGACACGGCGTCGTTGTGAGACCCACATGTTGGGACAGCTAGCGCATGCTGTCTGCGTGTGCTGTCTGATGTAATAAATGGGTACATGGTGTGAAATCCTTAGCTTAATGTATACTTCTTTTTCTATTTTTAGGTGATCATTTGGGAACAATTTGGCGTGCTGCTATACTTTTGAAATCCCAAAATGGCTTCAGTATCTCACTCTCCCATTACGATATCAGTGTGGATCTTCTTTCGTCCATATACCAGCATGTCAACACTTAAGGTGAGATTTAGTGGGTGTTTGGATTTGCACTTTAGAGCTGATTTGCTTTTTTTTAACATTGCCACTTTTTAATTTCGTGTACTTTTTTCATAAAGGTTACCCAAAATATTGTTTTCACTTCGGAAATCTTCCATACATCCAAGTCACTGACAATCAATTTTGTTGCAGCCTGAAACTCATTTTTCAAAATTGGTTATTTGAACTTTAAGTTAGTCAAATATAATTAGATGCAATGTTTGTTAAATTAAATATAGAAACTGGTCATATTATAATTGTGCCTTCAAGTTGCAGTGATAAAATTAAAAGCTACAATCAAGATTTAAACACCTTTAAGTTCAATATGTTTT
Source organism: Tanacetum coccineum (assembly GCA_026074375.1). Taxonomy (NCBI): domain Eukaryota; kingdom Viridiplantae; phylum Streptophyta; class Magnoliopsida; order Asterales; family Asteraceae; genus Tanacetum; species Tanacetum coccineum. Next base: position 19,361 of record BQNB010020347.1, on the reverse strand, counting down.
GCAGATCTGTACGAAGCGAAGGAGATATTACGACTTTGGCCCTAAAGTAGTGCCTAGAGGTCATCATAGGAATTGAGAAGGCCTGACATCGTATGTCGATCACCCATATATATAGCATTCTTAGATACACTTGATGGGCCGTTTGAGGTAAACGCTGTTCTAAAACTTGGTTCTATGGAGATTCTTATCTAATTATATTATCTACATCAAAAAAATAATGGATAATTTTTTCTTTATATTCGGAAGAGGAAATATATCAGCTATGATTTCATAGCATAGTAGCTTTAAAATTATAAACATCTGATTTTGACGGCTCAATGCACGTGTGTAGAGGAGCTTGGTCGGGCCAAACATTTGTCGTCGCAAAGTTCGATGACTCTTTTGAGGTGAAGAAATCAGGAGTCCGCCGTTCAAAACAGGAGAGGAAAGGAATGGTTGAGACTTTTATTAAAAGGTGCGCTCATATCCTACCATTATCAGGGTGATGCATATCCTTCCTCACAATTATGTCTAATCTTACGTTGCATGTTTGTAGTCCTTACCTCTTAAATATCAATTGATTCTGGAACTTATAATGGCTGTAGAATATGAAGTAAATGTATCTACTTTAGTAGCTCTAGAGCGCTTAGTTTATGTTAGTAGTTATGAACTTATTATCAATTACGATGATCATGTGTGTTGATTTTGGGGTTCAAGTAAAAAACATCAGATTTGATAGAAATCCTAAACCGGTCTAGAACATGGTTTCATTGAAAGCAATGTGAGTAACATTTGTTTGATTTGATGAGTCCAACTAATAATAATGTAAAATGGTCGTGGTCATAAGCAGGACCATATGCAAGAATTCTCTAAAATTTCTCATATGGTTGATATATCGATACATTCCTTAGTATAAAAAAGGGTTTGCAATTTTGCATTTTATTAGTTATGCAGAACCATTTTTCTTGAGTTGTTTTGAATACATCTGTTTGTGGTATGGTTGGTGTTTCTTGGCTAAAGAATTGGACTTGATGTTTTGTGTTAGTTAAGTACATATGATACGAAAGAACTTTTATTTTTACCAAATGCAATTTTTAGGACTTAGAAAGACTCCTGTAGAAGAAAATAAGATCAGTTCAAGGCAAATTAATCAGGTTATACTTTTGGTGTCATGTGACCAAAAGCTTTGTCTATTAACAACAGACCATAATATGCTTTGTGTGGTATTGCTTGAGGTAGATACATGTACTATGCATAATGAAGTCTAGATGTTGACAACATGGAAATAATTGTGCCGTATCTATCAATACATAAAGCATGAGATGTTGATATTATACACTTAAACAAATAGTTGTATTACATAATTCGCCACAAGACATAGTGATGTCGTTTAAAATATTGACGGTACACAAACACCCAGCCGCACAACGTAAATACACGTAAAACCCCGCGCTCCGCTGCGGAGCGCGGGCTAAAAACCTCGTTTGATGTTGATTGGGCAGTGACCTTTTATAAATGATAAAAGTATGCACGCACTAAAAGTCAAGCATGAAATGCAGTTCATCATGTTGTGTGGCAAGCTAAAAAATAGAAGAAAAGCTCATGCAAAAATTAGATCAGTAAGCTCAACAATTATAAATTTATTAATGGGTTATTACTATATTTTATCAGATCAATCGGATTGACTCGATAACAAAACTAATATGACCTTAACCCGACCTTAAAATGCTAACGGTTAACCCGGTACATCCGATTCTAAGTTGGACCTGAATCAACTAGATCCTATAAGATCTTATCGGGTTCGGGGCGGGTCGACTCATTTGACTTTTCAATTTTGACACCCTTATATGCGGTAGTTATAAATTAAAAGAGCGATGTTTTTACCTTGAATTTTTCTCTGAAAAACAATTGATTTGGGAAAGTCCTTTGATCTTTTCATATTTTGATCTTTATCATATTTCTCTACTGAAATCTTTATTCTCAGTAAAGGAAAACGACATAGTGGGAGAAGAGTTTGTATTTCAATAAAGATATTTCTATCTAGGTATGATTCTTCTAATTTTTTATTAATTTTACAATTTATGTTTAATTAAAAAGCTTAAATTCTTCCAAATTTGGCATTAAAATTTGTAAATTCGTATTTGTTGATGAATGTATAACAAAAAAACAAAAATACACAAGTACTTAAAAGTGAATACATAATACTTGTGGATCAAATTGTAAATCTAAAAAAAAACGCTACTCCTAAATCTATCCCCTGTGTTCTCTTTAACCACGACCGCAAACCACCACACAGCCAGTACACCTCCAATTGAGAATTCAACTAGTTAGTAACCCACCCGCATAGCGCGCAATTAAAAACATTTACTAACGTAAATTTTAGCGGTAATTTCTACCCTCTAAGTAAATTTGTTTTCCACACTAAATGAATGTGTTTGTTTTGTATGCTGTCAATCGATTCTTGGTTTCGTAGCTATTCCCGCAACACCAATTAACATTTCATTCTCGCTATGTAAAAAGACAACACTCTCTTCGAAAAATACTAGTTTTAACGTATCAAGTTTATATTAAAGGGTTTTCATAACATTGTGCCCCAGGGGCACAGTTAAGTAGGGGACAATGAGGGCGTTGTACAGCCTGATTGGTCAGCAGTTATTGTGGGCCTGATAATGATTAATAACAATATATTGCATGCAATATCAGGCTGTGACACACAGCTGTGTCCCCACCCTTAACATTTGCCACCAGGGGGCAGCATCTCTGAAATCTTTTATCTAGTAAAGGAAAACGCATAGTGGGGACTTTTGTATTTCAAAATAAAAGAATATTTCCTTATTAGGTATGATTCTTCTAATTTTTTATTAATTTTACAATTTATGTTTAATTAAAAAGCTTAAATTCTTCCAAATTTGGCATTAAAATTTGTAAATTCGTATTTGTTGATGAATGTATAACAAAAAAACAAAAGTACACAAGTACTTAAAAGTGAATACATAATACTTGTGGATCAAATTGTAAATCTAAAAAAAAACGCTACTCCTAAATCTATCCCCTGTGTTCTCTTTAACCAACGACCCAAACCACCACTCCACCAGTATCCACCATCACCAATTGATTCAATACTTTGTAGTGTCCATCTGAGATATGGTTTTTGTTTTAGTATTTTTAAGTGAGCCAAACCCTCATTCAATTTTCTAATTATCTGAGTGTGTTGCTGTGTTATTGGGGAACCAAGACTGCCACCAACATAGTGTGATAGTAGCAGTCACAAGTAACCCTACGCCGCTAAACAGCTTAGAAGGCATTACAAGTTCAATGTTCAAATTAAACTTGGAAAGCTATAAAAAAGTTTTGAGTCCAATATGATAACTACTTGCGGGTCATAATGGGTCAAAATCATGAGTTTGATTTAAAGTCATAAATTTTGAGTTTCTTATGATAAATAAAACTAAGTTACCTGTTTTGTGTATATAGGTCTGGTCAATGGTTATACCTCGATTACATATTGTTTGTGAGTGAGGCCGACATGACTCATAGTGTCGAAAAACAACTTTTAACAACCTATATAGGAGATGGTAAAAAAGTGATTATGGTCCGATAGTGTCGGAAAACAAACTTTATACACATTCTCAGAATCTCCATGGATCACAATCATTTTAACAACCATTATGTAGGGAAAATTACCTAATTAAGGCTACCCAGATTTTACAAACCTAAACATTTATGAAACTGCTGCATATGGTGTACCATTTGAAACAGTATACGTGTGAAATTCAAGTTATTCGGGTCAACCCGAGAGCCGAACCGAATTCAAATTCGGTTTTCGGTTCGGTTTTGATTTTCGGGTTGAACAAATTTTTTTTAACCGAACCGAATACCGAACAACCCGATAACCGAACCAATCAACACCCCTAGACTGAATCAACACACCCTAATTTTTGGTCCAAAATCATGTGTCTAGTTAAATAGAGTTACACAGATAACATGTCTCAATGAAATATTAGTGAAATCATCCAATAAAGAAGATGAATATCATACTTTTTTTCAATCAGGTTGTTAGTATAACCAAACCCTAAAGCCCTTTTACTTTTCTTTTTTTTGGAACGGCCCTAAAGCCCTTTTACTTAAAAGTACACAACTCTTGAAACCGCAAATTAATTTTCAACTCTCAATACAGCAACTCTAATCTAATTTAAGGTGACCAGATTAATCGCCAGAAGCCAGATGAATACTATATCAGGTTAAGAAGAATCTTTACAACAAAGCTGCAGTACATACAGCGCACAGTAAACGTCATGCATCTCTGAGTACCAGTTCAAATGTAAGAAACTTATCCCTTCTATTCCATAGCGGTGATGAATTTTTGGATCTTGGCTTGTGCTTTCTCTTTCTCATCTGGGCCCTCTAGATCACCAATATTGTCATGATATTCCTATACAATTATTCAAATTCAAGAATTATTATTGGTGGATTAAAAAAGCTTATAGGAACTCTTAAACATATCTGAAAATCATACACAGTATCCAAGTTGAAGTGCATTTGGAAAATATACCTTTAATACATTCTTAACATCCTTTTTAGTCAGCTTTTGCTGCTTCAGTAATAGCTCTATTCTTGCCCTTATCCCTGGATGGCTGCAACAATATTGTTGAAAACAACAGATGATTTAGCATGAGAACCTTAGAAAACAATAAATAAAAAAACTAAGTTTTATGAGCAACTTACTCAGAAGTCCAAAGATGACCCAAGATAACCGCAATCAACTGTACCACCACAAAGTGAAAAGCTTAGAAAATCAAATGAGATACGTAAAGAGAGATACCATAATTCAATCCGAAGGTAGAGATCAGTCTTGTTAAGAATGAGGAACACAAGAAGGATCAACCGTCAAACCCTTACCTGAAGAGAATAGAGTCCAGATTCTAGCTTTCTATTGTACTTCTCATCTTCATCCATCTGCAACAGAGAGATGACAAACATTAATTTCATACTACATAAAAATAGAAGATATATAGTAGAGATCAACTGACAAACGATAAACATAAATGAAAAAAATAGAAAGACTAAACCTCCAGATCGTCGAGTTCAAGCTCATTCAGCCTTTCAGATTCTTCTTTCACTCTGTTTGAATATCTGTGAAAGGCAAAACAATTTGATTTAAAAAAATAATAATATATAAGAGACGCAAAAAATATTCAAGTTCATTCAGCCTATCCAAGCAAATATTCAAGACGAGAGATGGATAGGCAATTACCTCATATAAAGCTCCATTAGCCGGTCAACCTTTTCATACTCATTTTCAACAAATTTACTTAGTAGCCTTTCCCTTCTTGAACCCCTCAAAACTCCACCTATTTTGCAAAATGAAAATGATAATGTATAAATGCATGTTACACTGTCAGATGCCAATATCTGATAATTCATCTTAGCAGAATAGTTTACCCACCAAAGGCAAATATAGTAAATCATCCATCTAGCTGGTTTAACTAATCAGCACATTTGAACTGGAAAATGTTATAAAAGCTAATAGGTATAAACAATATCTCAGCCATATGCTTTTAATAATCAATAGAAAAATAATAATAAAACAGAGCTTGTGCTTTTTTAAAATAAACCACCACCATATGGCTTAGTAGTAAGGTTTCCTCACAAGAGGTCAAGGGTTCAAACCTCGTTAGATGTGTACATATGGGAGTGGCCAAAGAAGAGTCGGAAACGGTCCCGAATTAACCCGGTGAGGCAAAAGGCTTGCCCTTCCGGGTAACCTGAACAGGGAAAAAAAATTGTTTACCCATTTATTACCATATCAGATAATCAGATTTAACGACACGTAATGCAAGAGATTGTGTTTGGATTTAACAAAAGACAATAAACCGATTCTCAGCTGTCTAAATGTTTGGCTATTCTAGTTATTCAAGATTTAACGAAGTAAAATATCCAGAATCGAATGAGCAGCAATAACCAACTCCTAACCATAAGCAGCTCGCTTCTATCCAAACACTCACAATATGTATCAAAAAGTTATAAGTGACTGAAAAAAACAGTCCCAAACATCCCCTATATCGTATTTTTTTACAAATCGGCTAAGGACAGTAACTACATAAGACCAGGGATTGACATCGCAGTAAAATCTGCAAAGATCTCAGATATGATGTTTACATACATTATATGCAGGATTAGCGTGCCTCGCATATTTTATGAAACAGAGAAAAACATGACATTAATAAAGAAATATAAAATATTTAAGTTTTCTTACCAAAAAGTGATGCAACTAATGATATAAGCCGCTCTTCAATTTCTTCTCTGGCTCTCTTTTTCTTGTTTTTTGTTGATGGAATCTGAGATAGAATAAACTCGATGTTACCATTTTGATTCCTGATGGAGGATAACGTGGGATTGCATGCTAGTGTACATCGTACATGCATGTTTATTTTATATGATATGTATGCTAGCTCTAGTATTTTGTCATTTGGTTGTTATGTTTTGAGTTTGTTCAAAACATATAGGTTGTCTTTTTCATTTTAAGGGTGGCTCATTACCACCCTCCCATGTACTTAATTCATATCAGTTGTTTTTTAATATGTTCACCCGGTATAAACCCTATACCAAAAAAAAACATGATAAATACAAATTATGCCATGAAAACAATCAGCTAAAGCATGCAACATACAAAAAGATGGTTTGCTAAAACTACAGAAATCATCAGATAACATCAAGAGGATTTACGGGGTAAGATTTAAAAAAACTCTACTTCTTCCCTCAAAAGCAAGTTCTATGTATACCCGAAATGCAGATGTATTGAAGGGATTTAAGCACTTGAAAGTTAGATATACCAAACACAATATAGTGAAGCAAACTGGTTTCTGGATAAACTCCTATCATTCGAGTAAAAATGCGACTTATCTTAATTATGTTCAATACATTCTAGAAATGAAGACCTGCTCCGCAAGAGACTTTTATAGCACAAAGCCAAACTAGGCGAGAGAGTAGCCCATAAAAGCAATGTTGTAAAAAGTGGGCTAGGCCACCGCCTAGGTGGCCTAGTCGGCCACCAGTCGGTCGAAAAAGCAGTCAACGCCAGTCAACACGCAGGTCAGCACCGCTTCTTTAACTTTAGATTAGGTTTTTTTTTTTCAATTGGTCGGAACTTGTTTTTTAAAGGTGTGAAAGAATAAACTTTGTGACGTAATTGTTGTAGATGAGAAGATTAAATTAATCGATATATATTCAAATTCATCAATATACATATAATTTTAGTATTTATATATAGAAAAGTCCAATCCGCCTAGCCCCTGCCTCAGCCGATTACTAGCTAGGCGGTGGTCGACCGCCAGACTAGCGCCTGCATAAAAGTACTAAGATACAATCTTAACATAACTCGCAAGCACACTCTCGCTCCAAGGTCATGATTGCTTATTACAAAGATGGTAGATGCGCATACAAAAACAGCAATAGACGCATAAGATTCCAGTAAATGATGAATAACGATAAGAAATCAGTGGCATGTAACCAAAACCGGCAAGAAAGAATATGCTCGTTTATAGTACCAATTAACCATCTTCATATCTCAGAATCAAAAACTCTCTCTAACTACACGTCATAAGCACTTATTACAATACATGTATATCTCCAAAAAAAAAGAAGAAATATTTGAATATCAATCTCATTGCAAATACTAATTTGTTAAGAATTAATCAAACACACACACATGTTATACCTACTAAACTCTATATGAATAATCTAATACAGTACAATAACTAAAACTACATACAGAAGATTTATAACACAATGGAATCAATGCCGTTAGTAAATAAGGAAAGAAATCCACTCACCTTACCCATGAAGGCCGGAAAAGCAGTCTTCAACCCCATAACGTCAACAAACCGTTCACAAGCAGGCGGATAATTGGTCAAAGCAAAATCCAAAGCCCTAATCGCCGACCCATAACACAACTTCTTCTGATTCATAATTATAATCATCAACTCAACCCCTTCCGCTTTCAAAAACCTCTCCTTATTCTCTAAAGGCATCAACAAACAACACAAACAATCAAACAAATTCTCAACCATTTCCTCCTCATCCAAACTCTTGGGATCCCTACTCTTATACATCGCAACCGCCTGCAACACAACATCAACCCCATTCATCCCACCCAACCTCTTCTGATTCGCCACACTAGTCTGCAACAATATCGCCAATATCTCACTCGCATACTGCTTATTAACATCAAATTCCCTAACCTTAATCTTCCCTATAATCCATCTCAACAACTTAGTCCTCTCACAAACCAACTCCGCCACATTGGGCTTAACCTCAATCATATTCTCAATACTCGTCAAAGTCCCAAAAACCGCGCTAACCTCATCACTATCATTTTCATTCAACCTTAACAAATTCTGAACTAAAGACTCAAGCACATTATTCTCAACCAAACAATCAACCAATACTTGAACACTTTCATTATTTTCATCCAAAACATCCTCATCAGTTAAATCCTGTAACAAATTTACCACATCGATAGCGATATCGGTGTTATCGTGTGTTAATAAGTCTAATAAGGAGGGAATAGTGTTTAAGTTAACTAATTCAGGATAAAGTTCAGGTGCACCTGCGAGTATTTTAAGTTTTTCTATTTCGTCATGGAGTTCGATTTCAGAGTCAGCGAATTTTTCGGGTTGGTCGGGGTATTTTAAACGTGCGGCGATGTTGTCTTTGAGTTTGCGTTCGAATGATAAGACTAGTTTTTTTAAGGTTTTGATGTCGATTGTTGTTTCGGAAGTGGGTTGGGTTTTTTCGAGTTCTTCGAGAAGGGAGAAGTCGATGTCGTTGGAGGGATTGTCGCGTTTGCGTTTGCCGGTGGTTGTGTCCATTGTGTGTGTCGGGAGTTTTGCCGGAGAGTGTTTGGAACCCTAATCAAAGGTGTTCTGTTCTAGTGGAGGTGATTGATTGGGCTTATTTAACGAACTTGGCCCCATTTTGGGTAAATTACAAATTTTGTCTTTGTGCTTTGTGGTTTGCGTTGGATCAAAAGACGATGTTTAGAGGCAAAACGACATCGTTCAAGGATGACTTATGTAGTTTAAAATTGCCAAACAATTTAGTTTTAGCTTAATGTCCTTTTTGACAACAATCCACTTCCAACTCAGTTTTTTAGCTTGTTTCTTTTTACCTTATTACAAAAAAGATTCCTTAATATAGAAGTCCTCTCATTCTCATCTAGGACATAAAACACACCATAAAAACATAAAGTACCCCTCAATCTCTTCTCATCCATTTCATAAATTCAAACCCTTCAATCCACCACATCAACCTCTCCTTCCAGGCAACCCACCGGCGTTCCTCCTCATCCCTCCCAACGCCCCGTCCTGCAACTAACGTTCTCTTTGCACGCTCCTTCTAATCGGTTGTCATTTCTTCACTCCGATTTGCTTCCCTCAAGGTTTTATAGTGTGCTTTATTTTATTCACTGAACTTGAAGCGTCATTGATGGTGAAGATGGGTTATGAAGAAAAGAGTGCCAACTGATGGATTTAATTTTGTGTTTAGTTGTCATTATTGTTTATCAATTTGCTTTTTATTTATTTATAGATCTGATATGTTTATGAAATTAAATAATTTTTCGGTTTGTGTTTTTTTGTTAAACCTTGTTGATATAAAATATTGGTAAACATGGTTGGTTATAAAGATTTTCATAGATCTATGTAATGAAAAATAAAGAAACAGCCAACCAAGATTTTCATAGATCTATAAAATATTGTAATTTTTCACTTTGTGTTTTTTTTGTTAAACTTGTTGATAAATTGTAATGAAGTTCGTGACATAAATTACAATTTATGTGAGGGTATTGTGGTCATTGTGATAGATTTCTAAAGAAAAAAAAGAAACAAGAATTTATCATATATGGCATTCTTCAACCAGGTTATTTCTTTATTCAGGATCTTTATGTAGAAAGGAAAAATAAAGAAACAGCCCCTTAAACTTAAAGGGTTGTTTGGTAAATTTAGTAAATTTGGTAATGGGACAATTTCATATTTTCTCAACTTAAACATCATAATTCCATATTTACCCAAAACATGCTTTAAGTGCATTGTACATCATGCATTCAAAACTTGTGTTTTAGGTATATATGATGTTATGATGTTTAAGTTGAGTATATATGAAATTATCCCTTTGGTAATTTGTGTGACTTGTCCTAAGGGCATGTTTGGTAAAGGAAAATGAGATAAGAGAAATAAAAAATAGAAAATTTGTGAGAATTTGATAGAGAATTGGTAGTGTAAATTTTTAAGTTTCATTCCCATCACTTTTAGTTGGGAATTCGGAGAAATGAGAATAGTTTTCGTAATATTATTCACAAATATGTATTTTTCGTTTTTCAACTCACATGTGTATTTTAGTTATTACTCGTAATTTATTTGTCATTGCTTCTTATTCGGGTCAACCCGAATATGAAAAAAAGTCCTCATTTGGGTCAATCGGGTCGACTCAAACCCGAATTAGTCAAACATTTTGAACCCGATACCCGAACCTATTTAATATTTGGGTGAATCGATTTGACCCTAATAACCCGAATAAAATTCTTGACCCGAGTAACCCGACCCGAATAAGCTTAATCGGGTTCGGTATGGGTCGTCTTTTTTGACACCCCAATTCAAAACATAGTTAAAAAATCAAACATATTCAAATTTGCGCATTTCTCGGGTTTAAGTCTCTGTTGTTACCAAACAGTATAATCAAACAGAATTCTCTATTGATTTCTATTATCTGAATTCCTATTCTCTACTTCATTTCTAATCTCTGAAATTCTCTCTACCAAACGTGCCCTAAAAGTTTTAGTATTTGAGTTTGTTTAGATTTAGGAAACTCTTTATGACGGTTTGTTTAGTCTATAAATAGAGATTGATAGTATTAGTTTTCTTTGTATCTTTTGGATTTGAATTTTGTATTGGTACCTTTAAATTTGGTTTTGTATTTGGTTTGTTAGTTTGAATAAAGCTTCCGCTTTGTTTGTCGAATTTGTTATTTGTTTCGTACTTTGATTACCAACAAGTGGTATCCGAGCTAGGTTCGTTTAGCCATGAAGAAAAAGAAAAGGAAAAGAGTTTGAAAAAAAAGAGTTGGATTGGATTTGGATTTGTTTTGCTCGGAAAATCGTATGATTAAAGAATGATATGTTTTTATTTCGTTGGTTTAAGTTCGATCGTTTTAGGTGTTGTCGTGAATTGTTACAATAGTTATTGGATCCATGCGTTTTTGTTTTGGGCTACTGGTATTGATTTGGTAATAACAATTTGTTTGGGTGAGTGATACATTTGGTAATTTGTTTTTTAAAACGGTCAATCAAACAAATAAGTCAGTCATTGAAATTTGAATTTGGTATTTGATATTTGAAGATCAATTTGGTGTTTAAAGACTTAATATTATTAGGTCGTTTAGAATTTGTCGATTGATTGGAATTCGTTAGCTTAAAATTTTGGACCTTTGTTCCTCGGGCTTTTAAAGTTGGTTATCTGAATTTGATTGTCTTTGTTGAAGATCATTTGAGCCAATTTATATGTTTGGTTGACCGTTTTGAATTTGTCGGTTAACATTTAATTGTTCGTTTTGAATTCATTGGCATTTGATTTGGATCGATTGTGTTTCGGATTGCTTTTAGTAATCGATCGTTCGTTTTGAATTAGGTTATCATCTCTAGTGTTTAGGAATTGGAATTTGGAATTTGATTTGGAACAGGTGGAGGAGTTTAAGTCACGATGGAGATTGTTAGAAAAGTGACTTAAACTTGAAGGGTTGTTTGGTAAATTTAGTAAATTTGGTAATTTGTGTGACTTGTCTTAAAAGTTTTAGTATTTAAGTTTGTTTAGAATTAGAAAACTCTTTATGACGGTTTGTTTAGTCTATAAATAGGGATTGATAGCAGTAGTTTTCTTTGTACATTTTGAATTAAAATTTTGTATTGGTACCTTTGAATTTGATTTTGTATTTGGTTTGTTAGTTTGAATAAAGCTTCTGTTTCGTTTGTTCGAGTTTGTTTGTTTGTTTCGTCTATAAATTACCATCACTAAAAATGACATATATAGATGGAAAAAACAGATGGACAAATAGTAAACAAAACCAAGCACACACACACAACCAAAAATTAAGACACACACACATATTGTTAGATCTCGAGCAAGAACATTAAAACATGAATTGGTGGTTGCATGTAAGTCATTTCTTTTTGTTTATTTGCTTGATTATTCGGTGAATTTTGAATTGGGGTTTTTAATTTAAGTCGTTTAAACTTTGTATTGTTTTAGGGGTGATTGGAACACTTGGTTACGCCTGTCGTTTTATGTTTTGTGTTCAGTGTTTTTTCGTAAGTTAAAGCAATTCATGTTGTAGTTTTTCAAGGGTTTTTGATCTAGTCGTTTAAATCTAGGATTGTTTCAGGGGGTTTAGTCGGGATGATTTGTACGACAGCTGATCTCGGATGACGTATCATAATAGTTAGACAAAAATGTGGTTAGAGGTGTTAAGGTTTGTGTTCATCGTTGATTGTTAAACATTGGTTGTCGCATGTTGTAGTTTTACAATGTTTTGTAGATTTAATTTGGATGTGGTAATTGCATGTTGTACTTCTACTGTTATTTGGTCGGTTTAATTACATTAAAGATGGAAAATTGTTTCATTTACTTTTTCTTAATGTGTTGTTGCTTTTAGTTTGTTTGTGATGTCGTTCTTTGTTTACTGCTTTGTTGTTTGATGATCAATTACAGTTGCTACTTAACTGGAGGTTAAGTTGTAGATTATGGTATGTTATTTGATGGAATTTAGGTGAAAAGCTGCTATATACTATAAGATAATAAGATAATATATTATTGATTGTGTTTTTGCGATTACATAATGAGGATTAGCTATGTATTTATACTAAATACATATCTTAATAAACAAGCGATGCAAACCCTAAACATAATGGACCCAAACCTACAATTAGGTTTGGGCCGAATAACCTAGCCATCTAATACTCCCCCGCTGTTTGAACGGTAGACATTCGAACGAACAAACTGGAACAAATGTTAAAAATCGCTTCTTCTTATTTTCTTCTATCATTTTCTTTGTTCTTTGTTGGAACGGAAGCATAATTGTATTTAGCGACATAGTTGTTTATCGCTTGCGGCTTCCTCCTTTCTGTGATGTTTTTTACGTTATGGCTTACTTTGCCTTTAGGTAGGAGCAACAATTTTACGACCAACTATTTGCGAAAAACGACAATAATCTTCGGTGGTAAAACAAAGAGTAATGATGATGGCCCAGATTTTGTTGATTGATGGCTAAATCAACATATATGAGAAGTGTTATGACGGCTAGAGTTTTTGATTTTATAGGGTTTTTTATTTGGATTGAATAAAAAGACTACTAAAACACGAAATTATAAAGCGAAAGAAAGTAAATAGGTGGGGATCCCTCTGAATCATCGACGAGTAGCCGATGACCGGAGAACAACTATTTTGTGGTGGGTTGAACCTAAAGCTCTGATACCATGTAAGATAACAAAGATAATATATTATTGATTGTGTTTTTGTGATTACATAATGAGGATTGGCTATGTATTTATACTAAATTCATAGCTTAATAAACAAGCAATGCAAACCCTAAACATAATGGACCCAAACCTACAATTAGGTTTGGGCCGAATAACCAAGCCATATAATATATACAACTAATAAAACTATTCCTAAATGTTTGTTTGGTTTTGATATGAAGGTGTCAGATTTTCCGTTTTTGGTTACCTTTGTTTGGTTTTCATAAAAACTAAAAAAATGCACATCGAAGTTGATCGAAGCATTTCGGTAAGGTTTTATGTTCATGTGATTTCCAAAATCAGTTTTTGAATGGAGAAAAGAAGAAACTAAAGTAGGCAAAGCCTAAAACCCTATGATTTAACTATAATCACGTCGATTAAAGATGGGGTGCGGTGTTTTAGATTATTCTTAAATTAAGGGGCATTGTTAGTTGAGTATAAGCGACGTCGTTTTACTTCTGCAAAAACAATAAATTAACCGTGCTTTATGGTGGATATGTTTTAATTTATAAGTTCTCGTGGTTGTTTGCGGATTTAATTTGGATAATTTTTTAATTCGGTACGATGTTTTGTTAACCCGTTCGGTGGTGCTTTTTGCCATGTAAAAAATCGAAAAGCATAAAATGCTGCCGTTTTTTGCAACCATTGTGATATCTGGGTCGAGGCACCGGTGGTTTTATAACCTGGAGCTAGGGTTGGCAAAAAAACCCAAATCCAACGAGAAAATACGAAACCCGAACTAATTAGGGCGGGGAATGCTTACTGGGTTATGGGGCGGGTTACGAGCTTAAACGAAGATTTTATCAGGCTTGGGGCGGGGATCGGGGAATAACACCCCCACCCTGAACCGCCCCGCCTGAATAATATATACACATATACAAATATATCTATACTATATAGTATTTTGTTAGTATTTGCGTAATAAAAAACGTTTCTCTAATATTGTTAGTTTTTTTATCTTTGTAAGATTGCAAAACTATGATTATAGAAACTTGTTTAATGTTATATTTTAATTTTAGTTTTAAATTTTTGGCGATGTAATTTATCATTATTTATGTATAAAACTATCATTTAAAATTTAATAAGGCTTGTTTGTAACGAATTATTAATAGGTTCATAATTCTTCAAGTTATTGCTAACGATGTAAAAATAATAATAAATGTGAAATGATGCAGTTTTGGTCGAGAATTACACCAAAGGAGGACATACTGATAGGATCCCCGATTAGTACGGGTCGAGTTTGGGGGGCATCACCCCCCAACGGGGTGCCCCGATTAAATCTTCGATGAAGATCGAGGCGGGTTTGGGGAGAACTTTGGTAATTGGATTTGGGATGGGGATGGTTGCCCCGCCCCATTGCCATCCCTACCTGGAACCATTGAAACCAAATTAAGACTTTTATGATTTGGGATTTCAATAGTTTTTTGTTGGATCGGTGAGATCTCGGATTCGTAAAAGTGGAAGCCTCTATTGGCTCAAAAAGTTTAGTTATGATAGTGAAAAGGTTTCATTTACTGGCTTAATCGATTTTAGTTGTTTGACTATTGTAATTTTGCATCCTCAAAAGGAGGACTGTAATAAGCATAAATTTATGGTTTATGGTAGTGGTGTGTAGATCTATTCTGGATATTATTTGCTTCGCTGTAATGATTTATTACTTTGATGACCGAATGGCATAAACTATAGCCATGTGTAAAAGGATCATTTTAGTAATATAGTGTGTGTTTAGGTATAAGTGTATGTTATTCTAGAGAGAGAAATAGTAGAGAAAGAAAGTGGTTAAAGAGAAGGAGGAGAGGAAATATAAAGAGAGAAAAAGAGGAGGGAGGAAATGACAATTGTTATTATGATTTCTTGTTTAGGGAGTATTTATACTCCTTACAATATGAGCTCTTAGATCATGGCTAAGGCTTTAGCCGGGTCTCGTGACTCCATTTCAGTCACGAGCCCTTAACCTATCTATTACACATTTAATATATATATATTTATTACAAGACTTGTGACTTGATAATGATCATCACTTTTTTCATTCCTAACAATCTCCTCCTAAGGGGCGATCATTAAGATCTCTCTATGATTGCATTAATGATCAACACTTATACTTCTAACAATTTCCCTCTAAGGGGTGATCATTGAGATATCTCTCTGTGACCTTGATCTTTGATCTTTAATGCTTGTTGTCTTGAGTCTTGTAGTGTAATAGTGGTCTTGCTCCAATCATGCTCTAGTGATCTTGATCTTGATTTTTTCATTTTTTTCGTCTTTATCTTTGAGATATTTTCATATCATCATTAGTTGTCGTGAATGCATCTTGATTTGTCATTTGATGATTATGACCAACATACTCATACTTTTCTTAATAGCTAACAATCTTCCTCACATAGATCTTTTGTCTTAATTATAAGCTTGATGATTTAAGAAATTCTTTGATCATCAGAGTTGCGGAAGTGTATCTATGATCTTTGAGTATGAGTATGTGGCTATGAATATGATGATGCTGGAATGAGGTAGTTACTTCGTCTGTACATGCACATGTAAGTATTAGCAATTAAAGTAGATATGGACGAATGTCTTGTCATTCATTGAACCGTTAGAGCCCTGCTAAGCGAACGCCGTGTGCGTCAAGTTGTTGAAACATTTAGCAACCGAATGTATATTCCTTTACTGCGAATTTTAGCACCACATGGATCTAAGTTATTATTGTGTGGTTCATAAACTTCAAGGATTCTAATGGCAATGATGTTATTCAGTATTACCTGCATCAACATTCTCAACATTCAACATTTGAGGAAAAAAATTCAAGCTTTAAGAGATTGTTGAGTTAGATGATGAGGGTGATGTTGATGATAACAATGTCATTGTCATCATCGTCATCATCGTCATCATCTATCTCGATATTCTCTGGAAGCTTGAGTTCTTTTTCCTCATGCGTTGGAAGTTAGGGTATTATAATGCTTTTGGCTACTTAGAGTGGAAAATTGAAGAATGTCTAACGACGCTCAAATTCTCAAGGATAATTAGATTCTTAACCATAGTTTTTTAGTTTATTTCAAAGGACTTTGTCTATATTCATAAGATATATGTATAATAGATACAATCTATTTTTTTTTTTTAATGTTTGCATCTTCCTAACTTTGATTCAGATTTAGAAATTTGCGTAAATTCTTAAATTTTAACTTTGAGACCAAAATACACGTTAGACAAAAATTATCATATATTAGGCTCCGCAGCAATGTGAGACCGCCTAATACCTCGTTTGTTCTAAATGATAATCTTAACACTAAACGTCATGCCTTTAATGTCAAAATCAACAAGAACATAAATTTTGAAAATTTGCCCTTAAGAACTCAATAACTTAAAAAATAAAATAAAAAGATTTAAGTTTTGATGCTTGAATCCGTTCCTTTTGTAGAAACTTGTTCTAATATCCTAAATACATCATAAAACGTCCTCTTTATGGGTGTACAAAGGCAAGAACTCGATTTCTAAAAATAAAACCCTCGTCAAACTCAATAACCAAATTATTTTTTCAAAAACAAGACTTTTGACACAAATCACTTTCTAGATCATCTTTAGGCTCATTATACCACTTGTAGGTCTCCAAAAATGTATCATTACACACAAGAATCACTAGTTAGCTTTTTAGAGAGAGAAAGAGTAGAGAGAGAAGGGAACTTGATAAAGTTAGAAATAGGAAGAGAGGTGGTATGTTTACACATACCCTTGCCAAGATGAAGAGGATTCTTAAACTATCCCTAATCAGAAATGGGCCTTGGATGGGTCAGGCTTAGGCTTTACATGGATTAATACCTAAACATATACAATATTAGCTTAATCCAAGCCCGTTAAACTCGTGAGTAATCTATTACACATTAATACATCGTTACAAGGTTCGTATATTAATTATGAACATCACTTTTAATGCTAATAACCTTTCATAAATGCACCATCCAATCCCAATAAGTCGCTCATACCTTCCCTGAATCCCTCCTTTATTGCACCAAGACAAACGTAGATTTTTTCAAAAACCCTTGTGTTCACTTTTGGATTTCAGGCATTTCACACTTAAGATTCACAGTTGTGTTGGGGTTATTTTCCTTTAGCTCCAGTACATAATCTCTCAGCATTGCATATTGTTGACTGTGGTCTCCTCTTAACTGGTACCAGCTTTAGTCGTTCTAAACACTTTCATTCTTGAGATTTTAAGCTGAAACTTTTTTAGAATTTGATCTTGACCAACTTTAATGGGCAAACCTGGCTAAGAAGTTAGTTATACAAGCTTTGATTTTCCTAGTTTGTAAACATTTATGCTCAGCTTTGTATGTTCTCACTGACCATGACTCATCCTTACATTTGGTTACTTGTAAAACCCAAGGACATTTATTTCCATATTTTGGTAATTTAGTAGCTTTACCACCTTTTATGATTTGTGACTTAATGGAGATCTAGTCGCCCTTATCTTATCTTTTGTCACCTTCTCCTTTATGGGAGATCTAGCAGCCCTTATCGTATCTTTTGTCCATCTGATTTTATTTGGCCCAACTTATTGAGCAAGCCTAACTTGACTTAGCCCATCAGTCCCAAGTGTAGGAATTATACCGAAGGACTCTGATACAACCCTTTACTTATCATTATTATGTGTATTCATCTCATTGTTTCAATTGAGTATAGTTTAATCCTTTCCTTAGCCGCTTTTGCGGTTCTAAAAGACTGTCCTACATAGAAGTATGGCTGGTTCTTCCCACCATCTGCATTCTTTCCCAACTGTTTTCTTAGTTCTTTCAACTTGCTTTTCCTAACCTTCTCTACATCATCATCATACCCACTTTCAAATTCATCATTATCCAATACATATACATCATTTAGTTCTGCAAAAGTAATATGCTTCTTAAAATTCCCACTACCTATAAAGTTTGCATTCACATCAATATTAGAATGAGAATTTTCCATGTCAACTTCTACTTTGACCTATTTCATTGTCAATCCACTCTAACCCTAATTACTTAGCATAATATTTTTTTAGCAACTTGGACATCATCTTCTAATTCCACAATGGTACACTTGTTAATTGGTTAAGGAAAATAAGTATCCCAAGTGGTTTGATCATGTTCAATGTATACATTGATCAACCTATGACCAAACAAAACATACCTAACCAGTTCAAGAACATCTTGGTCACTACCTAAATCTCTAAGCCCATTGTCTAAATCAAGATCATGTATCAAATATTGGTAGTACATTATCCTATCCCATGTATAACCTAACATCATAATCATCTCATTCAACTCAATCGCTGAAAAATAGACCTGTGTCTAGATAATCAACATAATTATCTTTACAATTTACGTAAATCCTTCCTGGTGTGTTTGTAAACCTCCCACCATGATGAAACTTGATTGAAAACATGTTAAGACCAAATCCCGAAAAAACAATACAATAAAACACATTATTAACTAAGGTTTTCGCCAACATCTGTGTGGAAACTAAAGGGGGTGAATAGTTTACCACTTTTCAAAGTTTGATTAAAGTTTGTTTATTAAATCGTAGATTCGAGTTTAAGTGATATCAAATGAACACAATATGAACAATGTAAATAAATAAACAAACAATATTATCTACGAAATATTAAGTACGAGTAATATGTGCTTAACTACACATATTAAAACAAGCTTAAATGACAAAAAACAGACATAAAATACCAAATATATGCTTGTTTTGCTTTATGTACTGTGCAGGTATTGGATATCGACAAAAGGACGAAAAAACAGAGTCAAATCGGACAAAATCGAGCACGGATTTGGAAAGAGCGCGAAAAAAC
>BQNB010020346.1:0-43665 GCA_026074375.1 Tanacetum coccineum | reverse complement strand
CCTTGCACTTTCGTAACGTTTGAGACGAAACATGCAATTTGTCCAAACTTTTGGGACGATTTATGCAATTTACTCTCTTATTGATTAGGGTTACAATTTTAAAGATAAATGTCGCTTGCAGTTTCACTTCAAAATGAGGGTTTTGTTTCTTTCATTGTTCGTTTTAACCCTTAAGATTTCTTTGATTAACTCCGTTTTCTGAATAGTTTTTTTTGTTATATTTTTAACACATACATTTTTGTGCATAATTTTATTAAAAACATACAAAATCGAATTTTTTTAAAATTTAGGCCAAATCTACCTATTATATAAAAGAAGCTTTGTGGGAACTCATCTTCAAAATAAATCCTTAAAAATTGACACCAGTCCCAGCAAAAATAATCAATGGTAACCTTTATTCTAGCCTTCAGCATTTACTCCCTCCCCAAACAAAACAAAAAAAAACTAAAACAAGTAACCGCCAGTGATTGCAAAAATCGGATCAATTCATTCTCCAAAAAAAAATCCCCCAAATCAACCTATCCCCCATAATCATTCTCCCAGTAATCATCACCAAATAACAAAAATCTACAACCAAAATCAAAAATCCCCAAAACCACCAATTGTTTCAATTCTTCAATATTGATTTCATTAATCAAATATCATACCTACCGAATTGATGAAAAAAAACTAACCAGGTCATTCGTTTCAAATCTTTAAATTAGTTTCCATTATCGAAGATCAAACATAACAACGACAGTTTCAAAATCAACCCTAAATTGGTTCGAATAAATATCAAGAATTTGAAAGTCTAAAGCAGGTATTTTGGCTCTGATTCTAATGGTGTTCTTAATCTATTGCTTTTACTATATTTTAAATTTATTTTTTTATTGTTTCTGTAATTATATTTTAGGCTTCAACTGATCTTAATTTATTTTTTATTTTTTATAATTGCAGGCATGTTATAGATTGACTGAAAGGCTTCAAGAATTTCGCAACTGTGTCAGGTTGTTTTATCACCATGATTTGTTTGTTAATTGGGTTGGAAGTCGTTATTACATACATGTCGTTTGAAAGCTCTAAGTGTTTGATGAAATGTCTACGAGAAAACTGTGCAACATTATGCTAGAGTTGTGCAAATTGTATAGTCCTTATAAAAGAGAATTAAAAATCATGAAATGAGAATATAATACTCATTATGCTTCGGCTCATGTAATTTGCAGGATTTTTATGAGCCATGGTCCGAGAAATTTGAGTACAAGACAAATGGAGTAACTCAGGTAATGCTTTTCATTATTTTATATTTTGACATAAAACATGCATTAAACTGATAATGACAAATACTTGCACGTTTTCCATCATGACAAACACTCGCGCTGTGGTTTAAAGGTGATTGCTTTAAGTTGGGGAGACTCTTGAAGAGCGAGAATCTAAAACCGATATGCAAGTCGTTGTTGCACAAACTAAGGTAATTGCAGGTATATCTTTAAAAACTTTTAGCTGTTGTGAATATTTTTCTGAAGGGGTGTTTAGTCCTACTGTTTATGTATATTTTTCATTGGTCAAATCAGCTATATTGTTCATGATTTATGTTGAATTCTCAAGCTACTGTAAAATTCAGGGAAAAGAGTATATATTGCATGCATTAACTAATTAGATAATTGACATACGTATACAGGTGGATATATCGGCAATTGGCATTTCAAAATGTTGAGCTGATGGTCAATTTGAGGTTGATACTGTTAATGCAGCAAGTGACTGTGAAATTGATGAAGTATGCCACCATTTTTGTAGATATGGTTGTTTCACAAAAACAAATGAGATGGACATCAATCCTTTATTCCACTAATGGTTTATTGATTTTTTTCAGGTTAATTCTTAACTTCGAGTCTATGAAAAAGTAAATTGCATCTCCACAATTTAGTTTTTGGTGTGTATCATATCCTCTTTTTTTCTTTATGTGTTATCAATGATTCCTTTTAATCCTTCAATTGCTTCCAAGTATATGTTTATTACTAATTGTTCTTTGATTTATTAGTTATGTCAATCAATACAGTTTTTGGTTGATGGCTTGATGCAGGTGAACAATGCCAAACATTATTTTGAAAAAAATGTAAGAACCTCACTGACATTATCGCAGAAAGATTTTTTTGGTTTCAAAGAAGAGAAGGGAACCTTATTGCTGGCAGAGAAAACATAAGATTTTACAAGGGAAAAGCTATACTGTAAGTCTCTTAGTTTGTCTATTAGTTTGTTCCGGTTTATACATATAAGCTAACAATTGGGTCAATAGGAATGAAGTTGGTTTTTTAACAGCTAGAAAGGACTTGGACTACATAGGAAGAGAAGTGCTTCTTGAGGCCTGAAAACGGTAGGTGTTATAAGTTATTTAGAAAATAGATATAACATTTACTCAAGACATGTATTGGCATCATATGGTACTTCATTTATTAATGGAGATGCAGCAAAAAGGACATTTGAAACAAGTAAAGAAGCTAGAAGTGAACTCCCTGGGGAGCTAAGATTGAGGTTGGCGTATAGAGAAGCACCGTGTCTCTGTTCTTGCATTCTTGCATGCTACTTTCCAGATCCATTCCTATTCCTTTCTCATGGGTAAGTTCATATATTAGATTTGGCAAAATGGACCAGTTTTGATCAATTGTCTAAATTTTCGTTTTAAGATAATATATTATATTATTATTAAAGCAAGTTCCTGGTTAGCTGACAATTTGAACCTATAAGGTAAAAGTGTGCTTTAGGTTTATATGTAAGGCGTATGATGACATTTAGGAATTTAAGTCGCTGAGTTTGTGACATATTTTCCTACATCTGTTACTCCAACTGTATTTTTGTGATGAAAGTTAGGTAGTGTAGAAATAAGAATCGGGGTGTGCTTTTATTAGGCTGCTATATATTTATATATGAGGTCCATTTGGATCAGACTATTACAGAAGTGTGTGTGGACCAAACCAAGCCTTTTAAGTAACGGATGTTTTTGGATCACGTAACTGCAGAAATAAAGTGTATTCGAATTAGGCTACTGCAACATTAGGTGTGTTTGGTTTAGGATGTTGCAGAAATAGCATGAGTTTGGATGAGGTTATAATAGGAATGAGGAGTGTTTGGTTCATGCTATACCAAGAAAGAAAATGTGTTTGTCTTTGGTTTGCCTCTTTGGGTTTTGATGATAACGCTCATTTTATCTTGAAGATATGAAAACTTGTCAACCTCGATAATGTCGTTTATCAACTATGATGTTGTTTAGGCACCCCTGCATTTATATACTTCTCTTTGGCTATCCTATATTAATTGTATGAGTTTTGAGTTATAGCATTCATCATCTCAACTCAAATTTATATGGTTATTATCATTACCAACTTTGTAAATAAATGATCAAATTTAGGTGCTAAATGTGTTTTATATTATATATGTAGATAGTTATATATCACCTACTGATTAAATGTGTGTTTAGTTTGTTCATCCTAGGAAGAGCTAATAAGATTTGGAAATCGGGCAAAACCTATATGCAATAATTTGGTAGTAACTGAAAAAACAGAAAACGATGTCACTGATCTAAGTGTGAACTAAAGATGTGTTCAACATGAGATAAATGCAATTTGATTCATTGGCTAATACTTAAAGATGGATTTGAAAGTATGGATGCTAAAGCAAGGTATCTTGCCTTTTATTATCTTATTTTACCAGCATCAACATGTAAAGCTATCCATGTCATTATTATATTTCATGGATTTTTTAAAGTCGTTAATTGTATTTTTGCTTAATATATTTGTGTGAATACATCTCAACTCACTTTTTTGTCATTTGTTTACTAAGTTTAACGTTGTAAATAATCAATCATGGATCCTTGATTTGTGTATATTTTTTTAGTGTTCTTAACAGATTAGGGATCACAATGGATAGACATGGCTGACAAGGGCACCTTCATGAAAGCGGTCATGGCAGTTGCAAACGATAAGTATCATCGGCTAACGGAACCGGTGCTGGATATCAAAAAGTGGTCAACGGAGTGGAATGAAAGGAAAAGACAGTGGTGGATCAACATTGAAGATGTACCGCTACGGGGATGGTCTGAAAATACGTTTCGCTTTGTAGCCGAACATTGGGGTGTAACAAATGAACTCTGAAACTATGATTTCATTAAAGCCACAAATTAAATATGTTTGAATGTATGTTCTGAAATATAATTAAATATGTGATTTTGAATAGAAAGAATGATAGTCAGATGCAACAAATCAGGTTGTAGGAGAATGTTCAGCTATTAAGAATTGTATATTTTTGTACTTAAACTTGCACTTATTACTCAAGTCTGTTGGTTATTGATTATCAGGATGCTCAAACTTTTAAAACTCTTACATTCATAAGTTAGATATTGTGATTATGCTCATGATCTCTCTTTTTTAGTAGCGTTTTCTCCCAAAAACTACTGTTTGTTTGACCCTATAAATTTAGGACCTTCAAGTTGATTAAATGAAAACAAATATGCACCATTTTTTCCTAGGGTTAAAATAACTATAAAATTTGTAAAAAACTTTGTTTATGAAGAAATCCTTCATCGACTATAAGTTTGCCTTTATTTTTTAGATATTTTTTTAAACAATGAAGCTTATTTAGATTCATTGTGGATGTTTTGCAAATGACATATTACCTTAACTTTTTTGTTTTAATATTACACCATTTTACGTTATTTATAGTAACCATTTTACTATTTTTTAATTTTAAACATTTGGTTATTTATACATTACATTATAGGTCTCAATTATCTATCTTTAAATAATAATTTAAAGTTAGCTGCCCAACGGGCAGGCCTTAAAGCTAGTTACATATATATAAAGGCGCTTTTTGTATCTTTAACCTTCTCTGAACTACTACATGCTTGAAGAAAGTTAACTGAAACCCATAATCATGTTTTAGAGTATACACGTCACTTTTATTTTACGTGTCTGCTTCCACGTGAAATTCTGAATGTCCCTTCCCATGATTCCATGTTTCACATATTCAATAACCAACCCGTGAAATTCTCATAGAACCGTCGTCCTTCCCTCCCATCACTACAAACTGCTTTCCATCATCCTTTTAAATTTCATTCCATCAGCCTTTTAAATTTCAACATGTTTTAAAGGAGGAGATTAACCAGTGATAATCGCCTTCCGATTCGAAATCAGCCTAATTAACGATTGTATTGTTAAATCTTCGGACAAAAGATTCGTGGTGACCAGTTTCACAAGGGTTCTTCCATTTTTTTCATGGTAACTTCATTGCTCTTATTCATAGAAATTACATCTCGATCCTATTCTGCTATCCCTAATTAGTGTAAAAAGAGTAGGGTTTTTTCTTTTTCTTTTTGTTCGAATATTTGGTGTTAAATCACTCTCAGTGCGAATTACACAATATTTAATCTAAGGTTAGATGTTTAGATTTTTCTTTCCTGAGTTTTTTTTAGATTTCTAGACGTGCTCTCTTATTAGATTAATGTTAATGATGGGGGGCTATTTCAGAGAGCAAGTGTGTATGTAAAAAAGACTGAATATTGACAATGTATAATCATGTTTCAGTTTTTTGATTGCTTATTGTCAAATAGTTATCGACTGCATAATATCTTTACCGTTAATCAACCAAACTAAGAAGGCAATTCATATCTTTTTCACGATTTTTTTGTTAAGTAAATTAGATGAGCGAGATATTTTATATATGTCCTGAATAAGCGATTGATCCCTTTTAGTTTAAAATACTGATTATGCAACAATGATTTTTACAGTTTTGGAGTTGTACTATTAGAGCTTTTAACTTATGGATCACGAATACAAGTAGTAACTAAAATGTGAGAGAAGTAAAATGACCAAAGAACATAAACTATTGAATTCAAGTTTAAATCTGTTTATGGTATTGTCATGTTGTCAAAGTTCTTTTCTACAACTTAGCATGGACTTCATTTACTGAAATCAAATTTTTTCTCCCATTTGTAATATTCAATTTTCAATCACATATGGCTTATAATATTAGTGATTACCCGGAATTGTAATCACTTAGCCTAAGTGTATGTTTATAAGGCTCGTTGGGGGAAAATTCATAGCCGTAAAAACCTTGCCATGATCATTCAGCACAATGATCAGAATTAGAACATTACTTGAAAAGAGCAACATTATAATATCTGTAGAGCCGCCCTTAATAAGTCATGAACTATGCAATTTCTCCGTCTGCAATAAAAGATCACGTGGTGGTCTGGTCAGGTTCATAACAAAAAACCTCTATTTCTAATCTTTTTTGTTGGTGGAATTTATTTCTCATTTTTGAAGCAAGGTAAAAAGATAAGAGATGCTAAAGCTTGCGAAGGGTTTCCAAGCTGTTGTAAAAAGAATTTCATAAAATGCAGTGGCTTTCAGCTGAAAGGGATTGACTATGAGGGGTTAACAGGTTTAACATATTGAGTAGAACATAGTGAGCAACTCTTTTGTCATTTGCTCATTGTTATTTCAAAAACAGTGCATTACCCACTCCAAATGAGCTTAACAACTTCCAACACACTATACGAGTTTGACCCATTGGGGTGTTTGGGATTGCCTACCAAAACTCGGCAGAACATAGACCGTCCCACACATAATTCTTAAAAATAGCTCATTTGGATTATGTATTTGCTCGATGTTGTTAAAAGTAAAATTTTTGGAATAACAATCCTCGGGCAGCTTTTTAAAACAACTAATTTCATAAACAAAAGTCAAAAGCATACCAATCAATACATTTCTCATGAACATGTGTAACGTTGGAGAATTTGGTAATATGTCGTGTCACTTGGTTGCATAAGACACCACTTTTACACTTCCCTGCACAATTCATAATAAAGGATGTAAGCTTTACTTATTTATTAGCAATATCACTTTAAGAATGCACTGGCCTAGTAATATAAATTGTGTTATGAATAGGAGATGTGATTTACCTTTTTTAGTTGCTTTATAAATTGGACTTAATTTTCCCTTATTTGTGGTTTCCCAAGGTCCAAGTCACCTAATACTCTTTTAAATTCTTTGTAAAAAACTTGTCAAATTGACAATTTATACAAATAGAACAAGGAGTGTATGCTGACTGATAGCCAAATACTCGCTCACTATGATATCAGCTTTATTGCAATCAAATAGTAAAAAATATATATAAAAAAAAGGATTTGCTATACACTGCCCACTGGGCAATAATTAAGATAAATATAAATAAAAATTTAAACTTTATTCAATTAAAAATCAGATTTAATTAAGGTAATTTGTATATTTATTTATTATGCATTAATTATATAACTATTTTAAATATGTAAAGAACTAGACGAATACCCGTGCATGCACGGAAAATCTCTTGCGGCCGATAATTAACGATATGCAATATTGATAATGTTGTGGCTTTGTACTTGAATGCGAGAAATTCTTAACATATATGAAATTGCAAACACTCGTAAAATGCAAGAAATTCTTAACTTGTATCAAACAAGACATTGAGTTAAATTGAAAGTGAAACATTACATCATTATGAGATAAAATCTAACAGCACACGTTACTCGTTGTGTAAAACTTCTTGGTACACGACATTTGAGGTGTAGACTCCTCCTTGATCAAACTCTTTTTCTGGTTTGGAGATCAAACATAATGTTTTGAAACCCGGTTTTACCCAAGGTTCAACCGGTTCTGGTCGAAAACAGGTCAAATTAAACCCTTTTTTATATTTTCAAAACTTGTTTTCCGATAGCGACCTCGTCTACCCGCGCATAGCGGCGGAAATTCATGACAACGACCTTGTTTTTGGCAGCGATTCCCGGTGGCAGCTTCTAAGTGTTTATGTTTCTGGAGTCAAGTTATTTTGAGGACTACTTTTATCTCGCATACTGAGGGACACTTGTGAGCCGTTGATTACATTGGAGTTGATCAAATGATAAAAAACACGGAGGGACCAATGTTGCCAAGTTTTGAAACATCACAGAAGGACTAAAAAGGTAAATACTCAATAATTCCCAACTAACCCAATTTTCAGTCCCAAAAAACACACATATTAGTTACATTCTCTCTCTACACATCAAACCCTAACCAAAATCTAAAAATCTGCACAAATTAACAGTGCAAATCACGAATTAAACACAAAAATGGAACAAGGAACTAGTAAATCGACCGATCCTGAAAAAAACGGTTCTAAACGAACCGATTCATCATCGCGGGGAGGGGGCGGGGAGGCGGGGGGGGAGTAGCGCCGGGGGCGGTGGGTGCGCGGGACCGGGGGAGGGCGATGATGGTACGCTTATACAGATCCATTAGCTTGTTATTATTTAAGTATTTTTTGTGATATTCTTGAATTTTCTTTATGTTTTTATGATATTTGTGAATAATTTTTGTATTTTATTCATTCTAATCGCTTATTGATAAATTGTTGTGATAATATTCTAATTTTTATGTTACAAAGTGATTTTTTGTGTGTTTAATGTCTAATTTCTTGATATTTTGTGAATGTTGTGATATTGTACATTGTGCATGGTTAGACTTATGAAAAATTTTGGTAGATTTATGGTTTAATTGATAGATTACCGTGTTTAGATAGTTTGATTTGACGATATATCTATGTGATATTGAAAGGCGGCACACCCTCCTCTTGTTATGATAGATTTGTGTGTTTAATGGATAGATTGTTCAGCTAATATTTCGTTAGCGAAAATATTATGATATAGCAGTTCCAGTGATTGTTGACTAGTAGTATATCAAATGAGATAAAGAGGTTAGTTCGTTTTGCATGACTTTAATTTTTAATCTTATCAAATCATAACTAAAACTGAAAAGTTCAATAAGAGATTGATGTTATTTTGTGTGAATTATCACAAGTGATGATACATTAAGATAATGCTTGTAAACTGACACGCAGTTATGCATAAAATCACAAATGATAATACATCACACCTTTTTGTGGATAATACATAAATGATAGTATTGTTGTTTTATAGCATAATCTGAGACACACAAGTGATAAGCAAAATAACACTTATTAAGCTAAAATAATAACAAAATTGTAAGGCGTATAGATGGTTTTTGAATATTACTCATATCTACCCCTATTAGTTGAGACAAAGGTTGGGTGCTGTTAACAAATTATAATTTTTTTTGAATATATTAAAAATGTTTAAGTGGTATTAAAATAGTTAAAGTTTTAGTACCATAAAAGCGTACACAAGTGATTTTAGCTTTGTTGTGGTCCTTTTTTTTGCTTCAAGGGCTTGGAACAACTGGTATATTGATGATGGTTGAATGTTTATTTAAAAGACTAGTTTTGTGGTAGAAGTGACAAAAATGACAAGAGTAACATTTAACTGATGTTGTGAATCTAATAATCCTGAATTGGGTAATTTGTTCATGGTCATATAATTTTGAAGAAGTGTAGTTCTGTTGTATCTACGATTGTTCTTCCTAAACTCTGATGTGTGTTAAGTGGATTATACAATGGAGGATAAACAACTTTTTATAATTTGTGTGATGTTCTATTTTGTTGCATATTGCAGTAAGTGACTTAAAACTGTGAGGAGTAAGTTATTTGGGTTTTGAATTTTTTTTTATCTTGGAAGTAAGAGTAATGAAATTGGCACTTGTTTAGGGTAACTTGTCTCTGAAGACCCAAAGTGTCAGCTTCGATTTCAATAGAAGTCTGGCACCTAAAGTGGAGATCAAATCATAAAAACAATCGTGTTAAATGAGTACGCATTTCATCTCTTTCTCAACTTTTTGCTACTAGACCTTGACCAACACTAATTTTATAGATCCGTGAGCTCTGAATTGGTAAGAGCGCCTGGGATATTTCTCAGGAAGTTGGTGGTTCGAATCCACCCGGATCTGTCACCTGGTAAAGGTGTCTGTTGGTGAACCACTTATCTATTTGAAGTTCGAGTTTTTTGTTTAGAACCAGAGACTTTAGATATTGTATAACGGAATCAGTGGGTTAATTGTCCCATGTATTCTTGGCTGTTTTGTACATACTTTAAAAGGTAGGTATATGGAAAAAGTTATAAGATGTCTTAGGGTATGTAATTTTAATTCTTTCACGCTTCTTAATCTATCTGTATCTAATAGTTCATCTTTGGATATTTATATTAACTGTTTATGAAACTTATAGGAATGTGATAAAAAAAATGGTGGATGCACCTGATGTTGACCTGCTTGATCTCTCAATACCATGTACTTTTGAAATATTTAACTTTGTGCTTCGCCATTCAATTTTTTAACTCTGTGCTTGTTGTGTAGCCTTTGTATCGACTTCACTGGTTCAGTCTTCTTTTACTAGTTGAATTGTATATATTATGTGGGTTATTGTAGATTATACTTTATTTTTAGGTATGTGTGATATGAGTCTAAGGCACGGCAAATGGCAAGAAAGTGTCATTGATGGATCATATGATTAGCTTGCAGAACATTGTGTTTAATCTTCGTTTGCTATAGTTATATTACACAAGCTATCTGTAATCTCATTTTTATTGGATGAAGTGATGAACTGCTGTGTCTCTGATAAGAACGGCAAAGCTTTTGTCATAATCTAATCAAGCTCAAAACCAGAGCTATGCTTGTTTGTATAGCTTTATTAGAAATTGATCCATGCAATTAAATATTCCATTCTTCAAGATTCACAAACATTATCAGATTTCATTATCTTATTATTATCACTTTGACTTATGTCATTGCTCTTTGGATGCAGAAAGGAGCAATTGACTAATGGGAGGAGTTTGAGCAACAGAAGAACTTAAAAATCGCCTGATATATATGGTTTTTAGACCGACCATGAAAGAGAATTGTTGCTCAAACTCCTCCCATTAGCCATCATGAGTTTTGCATTGGATGATGTGTTTATTTTTGTCAGCATACAAAAAAAACATGTCAGTATACAAATTAAATAAACCTAATTCTAGTATACAAATTAAATAAACCTAATTCTCAGTATACATTAACCCGTCTTAGAAATCAGTACAGGTGGTAGCATAGCAAGTTTAGCGGGTCGTCTAACAACTCAAAATGGGTCTGTTTGTGTTGTCCAACTATGATTTTTGTGTCCATAATCTAGTCTATTGCCTTGAGTATATTACAAAGACTATCTTAATGTCACTTGTGTTGATTTAACTATTGACTAATCTCAATTCCTATGAAAAAGCATACATTGGTATTATTTATTTTGAAATGCAATATAATATGAAATGTATAATTAGTTCTTCGTGGATACTAAATGTCTCTACTAAATTGAAAAATTAAAAAAACCTATTATTTTTGTCTAAATGATATATTATTTTTGTTGGTTTCTTTTACTAAGGTAACTTCCGATTCTTGGATATTTAAATATACATACATGAATGATGTCTATTTTTTTATCATTTTATTGTTTATCATCTGTGATATTACTCATATGTAGAATGCCAAAATTAGTGTTACATTCTATTTATCACCTGGGATATTACTCATTCATATGTAAAACACTAGAATTAGTGTCACATTATATTTCTTTATCACAAAAGATATTACTCTTAAGTAACTAATAACGACAATGTTTAATACTCTTCATCTTTCTTACGGTGTTATATCACAAGAGATAAATAAGTGTCACGTACAAATACCAAAATGAATAAAAATAAAGAATACTGTGAAAATAAAAACTTGACGTATTCTCAAAATCAAACAAGTGTTGCATTAATTTAACATTGCTTTTGAGCAAATAAGAATTTACCTAAAGAGACGTAACCGTTTTATTTCTACTAAGAGTATAATATCACAAGTGATAGATAACATTGATTACATGTTCAAAAATCCAAAAAGAACATAGTAAAACATTTATTGTGATTGTCTATTGCGGTGAAAGACACAAAAACCATCTTGTATCTGAAAAGTAACAAAAATATTAGAAAACACATAGGTGATAACATACATAAAAAAAATACAAAGCATTGAAATATCTCTAGTGATATTGAAGGTTAAAAAGCATACTTGTTTGTTTCTGAAATATCACATGTGATATTAGACATTTTGGTCATTTTATTGCTTTGTCTCATGGATTTCTTTTCTCACTTGAAAAAGTATATGATACACGACTTTCATGATTGTCTTAATCACTTGTGATATTTTAAAGATAAAACTAACATTTTTATAATTTAATGTATTATCACATGTGATTTTATTATTATGTGTTTATCACCGGTGATATTACAATGTCAAAGGTAATAAGTGTCAAGTCACGGGTGAATCTTATTAAATAAAGGTTCACATTCATTTATCATTGGTGATATTATAATGTCAGTGGTAATAAGTGTTAACCACGGATGAATCTTAGTTGATAACAGTTATATTTGATAACGATTGAATATAAAAGACAATTCACTAGCGATATTACTCATATGTAGAATATCAGAATTAGTGTTACATTCTATTGGTTTATCACATGTAATATTACTCATATGTAGAATACCAGAATTCGTGTTACAAACTATTGCTTTATCACCAGTGATATTATTCACATGTAGAATATCAGAATTAATGTCACATTTATTGCTTTATCACATGAGATATCACAAGAGATAAATAAGAGATATCACAAGAGATAAATAAGTGTCACTTACAAATACCAAAATGGATAAAAAGAAAGCAAACTATGAAATAAATATTTGACGTATCTTTTACTTAGTAAAGGAAAACGAAAAGTGAGGACTTTCGTATTTCAAAAAAAAAAAGTTTCCTTATTATGTATGCTCCACTATTATTATTATTATTTTTGAATATATGTTTAATTAAAAAGCTTAAATACTTCTAAAATTGGCATTATTTTGGTGGAGAAATCTGATGGAGAAAAAAAAACACATAAAAATATATGTGTCAAATTTATAAAAACAAAAACTTAAAAAAAAGATGAGGTAATTAATAAAACTTTAGTGGTTTAGTTTTAAATAAATTATATAGAGTTAAGTGTAAATTTATAAATTTACAAATTTTATTATAACTTAAAAAAAACAAATAACCCTTTTAACTTTAATATAACTTATAAAACAGTAAAAATAAAATTTATATATGTATATATATTTAAAAAAAACATAATGTACAAGCCCCGTGCGTGCACGGGGATTAAAACTAGTTCTCAAAATTAAACGAGTGTTAACATTAATTAGCGTGCTTTTGAGCAAAATATAAGAATTCACCTAAGAGACGTAAACCCTTTTCTTCCTAATAAGTGTATAATGTCACAAGTTTTTTTTTTTTTTGAACGGCTCAAAAAATTATTATAAACTAGCTAGGGTGCTAGATAAACAATTACAAGGAAATAAATTGAGGATTTTTTAACCAATCGTCCCAAGAAAACGTCGTATGACAACGACTTTTACACCAATTGAAAGCACAAAAAACTATAGCATCAAAAACATACTTGTTTGTTTATGAAATATTACAAGTGATATTAGACATTAACTATGTTTATATAGTTAATGAAATATCACAAGTGATAGATAACATTGATTGCATGTTAAAAAACATACTTGTTTGTTTATGAAATATTACAAGTGATATTAGACATTAACTATGTTTATATAGTTAATGAAATATCACAAGTGATATTAGACATGTCATAATTAAGGTTAACTAATAAGCATTGTAAACTATCATCAACTTAAAATATCACAACGGATACAACTTTGTTATGAAGCAATCACATCAATTAAATTTCAGTTCAAGCAAAATCTAGCTAAATAGCGTAACTAATAAGTAAAATTACACTATTATAAACTTAAAACATCAAAGGTGATAATACACGTAAAATTTTCATGTCTTATTTTGAAAAAAAATAAGTTGTTATTTAAGCTTTGAGATACTATTATGTATTTGTCCACTCATAAACAAAACATAACCCAAATGAACTCATAACTAAATGTATTTAACTTGCTAATAACAGTATAACACACATAATGCTCATTTATAATTTTAAGCAAACCATCTAGTCGAAAAATACAATGATGACAAGTGTATGCACAAATTTCTCTCTATATCTAACTTGATTTTGTCAAGTACAAGCCATCAGATTTTTCAAAAGATAGTTACACAAGTAGAAGAATAGCTTTTACCCTTTTTATTTCTATATGTACTTTTAAAGACTACAAGGATCTATAACAAAGATACATGGTTGACACTAATGTTATACTGATCACAATATTCACAAGCAATAAGACAACTTGCTTGGCAAATGGCAAATCAGGTACTGAACCAAAAGAGCACACGAAACAGTAAATAGTATACATTCACAAACATGTATTATATACATAAATCTGCATCATGTATATGTACATCCTAATATTATACTCTCCACAACCTATACACAATGATGAACAGACCTTAGCTACTATCGTGTATGTACATACTAATATCATATTTACAGCATGGACAGTTGACTTGACAATACCTGCATTTGAGGCAAGGAAGACGATATGACTTTCTAAATACAATATCCTTGGATCCCTTTGTATCTGTGCTTTTCTACTTGTGTATCAGCTAGAAGTAATGTCTACTACTAATTCCCATTTTCTTCGTCCACATATCAGGTGTATGATCCAACCAGTTTTAAAGTCTGGAATGGTCGGCCTTTAAACAAGTTTCCAAACGGAAAGCTTATTGTTCTTTCTTCAGGTGGTGGATCTGGTGATGGCCTAGAGTCCCATCTAACATGCAGTGCTGCACGAGCGTTATCCACATTTCAGATCTTCATACGTGGAAAGAGGATGATCTATCTATTATGAAGAAATTAGTTGAGCAACATAATGTACCTCTTGAGCATAGGTTCTTATTGCTGACTAGTGTTAGATATGCTCACGCGTTCCGTTCTCCTCGAGTTTGCAGGCTGTACAGCAAGATATGTCTTCTAGCCTTCATTATTTTTGTTCAATCTGGTGATTCTCATGATGAACTCGTGTGCTTTTTTTGCTAATTAGCCGGAATATACAAATGAGCTACTCAAACTTGTTAAGTCTGAAGATACAATATCTCTAACTATTCGCACACTTGCAATGCATGCTCTTGGATCTCAGCTAGCTGCAGCTTCGTTATCTCATAAGAGGGTCCCCGCATACTGAGCGGATCAAGCCTCAGCTTTACAGGTGGCAACCGTATGGTACTTCTTAATGTGTTACAAAGGGCGGTTTCTTCTCTGAATAACACCATTGATCCCTCGTCTATCGAGTTTAATGAAGCACTTTTACAGTTTTACTTGCTTCAACTTCCTGGGAGTATTATACGGGGATCAGGAATGATTCTGACATTTTTACCTCTTTTAGAGAACGCAGATCCTCCACACATGATATAGCTCACCAAGATGATTTGTAAGTTTATAAACAGAGCACGTGCCAAAGCAACTCACATTCTCCAAGCGCCAATAAGTTTTTTGTTTTCTTTGATTGCATCTGTTTGTTATACCGACACCATTCAATATCTCAGCTGCGTGTTTTTAGCAGTAGATGCATTTATGACATCCAAACGTTCATAGAGCACCACCACCAGCATCCTAAAGACACAAGCAAAGTAGGATCAATTCAAGATAAACTACATGCTAACCAACTGGGTTACAACATCTAAAAAGTGACACCGAACATTGAAAATCCATAAAAGAGCTACATAAAGTGATACCAAGGAGATTTTATAAAAGAGAGATGAAATGGTGAAAAATAGCATGTACTAGAATACAAATAGATCCTTTAGGAAAAGTTATCTTATAAATGTAACTCTCTCGACTAAATCCTGACACAAGTCCACCTGAATGTTTCAAAAAGACCAACTTATAATATATCTTCTATTCCTAAAATTTCAAAAAGATGCAAATTGTTTATACTATAAACTGCTACTATTTAATTTACAAAAAAGATCCAACTTAGCATCAACCCGGGTCATGAAAGTAGATACTTGTCTCTTCCGTACATTAAACAATATAATGACGATAAAAGAGAAAGTAGGTATGCAAGTTCAGACTAACCATTTGTAAAACAGATTCCACATTTTTTCTGGGACCAATATGTAGTCAGTGCCCTCGACTAATGTATCATAGATCTCTAACTCAGGTGAATTCTCATATGCTGATCTACTAATAAAATCAGAATTGTCAATGCTTGGTGGTCTCTGCAAATTACTTGAGACGCTAGAAACCTGGTGCTCCGAAGATGGCCCATCTTTTGTACTACACGAGTAAACAGAAGGTCCTGATTAACAAATGCAGACCAAGTTTGCCACCATCTGCAAATCATTAGAAGTTTGGCTAGAAGGTTAATCATTAGTCTAGGTAAGTTCCTTAGACTCGCTGATTCACACAACAACAACAACTCCTTATTTTCACAGCACACCATTCATCTTCCACCACAAGTAGTCTCTTAAACATGTCAATTATCACAAACACATGTGCTCCTACGCTACACTATTTTCAGAATGGAAGTAGTGGAAGAGCATGCACAAACACGTTCAAGGTGAAACGAGCCCTTATGCAAAGCATGTTCTCTCTTCTACGCTTTCTAAAGATAGAAGTCTATATCAAATTAACTGCAAGACCAGCATTTAACAAAAATTACATTCCATCAAACATGATGAGTACCACTACATTTTATTCATAAGTTGCACTGAACATACATAAACTAGAACCTTTTAAAGCTTTGACACCATACACACACATTAAGAAACCAAAAAGGTTAATGCAGACAGTGCATCATTGCAACAGATAGTTGAAAACCCAATACTCTAAAAATATCAAAACCTAACCTTACCTGTAAATATCAACGAGATATATAAACATTCAGACTTTTGCTAATCAAGCTATAAATAAAATCTTAGTATTGGAAGACGATAGTGAGTCCTTAGAGATCAATCCTATTCAATTAAACATGGATTACATAACATACAAAAGCAAACTGAATCCTTATACAAAACCACCATACCATCAATGATCGAATGTAAACATATATCCACACATACACATACTTATGAACCATAAACACCCTACACACATATTCACATCTAACACTATCGTTTCTAGCTCGAATGACAAACCACAAAAATTACACACCTCTTCTGATGATAACAGTTATACTCTCAAATAACAAATTCCTATATACACATCCAATTCTAGTTCCCAAACACTCATATTGTCACAACAATTAGATCAAAACATAACCTATAATCTACATTGCAACAAAGATCACATATATAAAATTAATTATAAAATTAAGATCACTCACTTTCAGGGGTTTGTTACGGCAGCGTTGGCAGGTGACTGTGGTGGTTAGGGTTTTGGGATAATCTGACGGTGGTGGTCAGTTGAAGAGGCGTAGGTGGTGGTGCTATGGTAGCTAGTTAGGGTTTGGTGGTAATGTGGATGAGAGAAAGAATGGTGATTAACTCATTTGGGGAAGGGAAAAGAAAGAGTCCGGGAAAACACACTTAACTGTGTGTGAAAATAAATGAGAGAAAAATGAAAAGAACAAAAAAATGCTTTATATAGTTGAGAGAAAATAGGTTTGATAAAGTTAAATCTTAGATTAATCTTCACCGTTAGATCGAACCCAAATGGATGGTGAGGATTTGTCCCTCAATATGCGGGTAGAAACTGGTATGCTTGTGTATTTTTTCATGCAATTATGATCCTTATTTATAGGGGATTTACCAAACTATAGTCAATGAAAATTATGAGAGATTAATGGGCCCACCAATGAGTCAATCAATTAATTAATGAGGCAATCAATTTCGTTTGACTGAGTGTACATATCAGTTTCGTTTTATAATGATTTTAATTTTTCCATTGTTTCTTAAAATGAGTCGATCAATTAATTAATGAGGCAATCAGTTTCGTTTGACTGAGTGTACATATCAGTTTCGTTTGCTATTATTAATTCGTAGGTTATAATGATTTTATTTTTTTCAATGTTTCGGAGTAAGTATAGAAGTATAGATATTATTAATTCGCAGGTTATAATGATTTTAATTTTTCCATTGTTTCTTAAAATGAGTCATCAATTAATTAATGAGGCAATCAGTTTCGTTTGATTGAGTGTATATATCAGTTTTGTTTGCTATTATTAATTCGTAGATTCTAATGATTTTAATTTTTCCAATGTTTCTTAAAATGAGTAAATCAATTAATTAATGAGGCAATCAGTTTCGTTTGACTGAGTGTACATATCTGTTTCGTTTGCTATTATTAATTCGTAGGTTATAATGATTTTAATTTTTCCAATGTTTCTTAAAATAAGGATTTTCAACTTTTCTAGATTTCAACTTTTTTAGATTTCTAGTTTAAGGAGTATAGAAAAAGTAGGTTAATCCTACCATCTCTATAAGTTTCATACATGAAATAACACTTTTATAGTGTGGCCTACCTATATGATCTTGTTGCAAAATGACCCCCGTTAAAGGCAGCAATCAAATTTATCATATATGGTGTCGCTATTATACAAATCATATAACTCTACATCATCAAAAGCATAACCACAAGAATACTAAATTTGGCAAATTAAATTCAATTATTACAAAGTTTCCATAAAATAACTCTGACCTTTGGGCGAAGATGATCGAATATTTTATAAGTCACAACCGGCGAAGTCGCAATTATGCATATCCCATTGGGAAAATGTGAAAAACCATTAATTTGACAGTTTGAAAGATATGAAAGATACAATCCACTATGGATAATATTAGATGTGTTTAAATGAAAAGGCTTGGGTCATTAAATTGTTGACAAAAATGGTGCAGGAATATGCGTTGTCAATAGGTCGCCCAATGGAATTAACACTGCAAAACTTTGGAGACTAATTATAAACGAAACATAATTACTGAACGACTACATTGGAATATATTCCTCACAAGTTACACTCAAAGAGAAATCTAAATTAAAATATTAAGCAAGGTCCAACAAAGATAGCCCAACATAAACATGTGCACATCGCCAAACTCAAACACTCACCTGCGGATAACACTTGTCTTCCGGATCTAGCTTTTAGCGTGAACCTACCTGCGGAGGGTGGAAAGAGTGAAATGAACAACTTAATCTAACTTTCATTCTTGGAAACAATTGAAATGAAATGACTAAATTGGATATATTCTTCATATTATTATACCCCTCATCACTATATCCAACATTAGAAGCTATTGTTGCATCATGTTCTGGCTCCTCGACCTATTTATGAGAAATGATTTTGTTACTGTAAAGATGCTAATTGCAAAATAATTGTCATTATACACATTCAAAGAAAATAAAAAACCCTAATTTTATAATGATAAGAACAAAGAAAATTGAGGGGGAAAAATATTACCAATTTGTTGATTTGATTATAAACAGTTGGATCAATTTTGTTTGCAGATCTATTGTGTTTTTTTGTTTGAGATCCGAATGGTGTGGATACACACACAAAATAATCAAATCGATCTAAAAAAGTGTTTTTTTCATGGATCTGATCTGGAATCGAAGATATTTCATTAGGTTATTGCTTGAATGGATTTGGGGGAATGTTTTTTTGATAGGTTATTTGCTCCTCACGAAAATCGCCGGCTTGGTTTTTCTGATTGTGATTTAGTTTTAGTTGTTTTTGTTGATGTTTTTGATTTCATTTAATGCTGGAAGATAAAAGCTTTTGTGAGCCGTTGATTATTTCAGGATGGACATGTGTCATTTTTATAGATTTTTCTTTGCTTCAATCATTTAATTATAAAGCTTCTTATTATTTTATATATATATATATATATATATATATATATATATATATATATATATATATATATATATAATAAATAGGATAAAGATCAAAATAAAAAGAAAAATATTCGTGAGTAAGGATAAAAATAATTTTATTTTTTTAAAAACTTCTCCATAAAAATTCTAAAAAAAATTCCACAAGATCGTGTATGTTGGTGCATGAAAAAGTTGTAAAGGAAGTTTTTCTAAAAGTGGATAGTTTTACCGGAAAAAAATTATGAAAAAAAACGTTTGTGCATTAAATCGGTTTTTTGTGCATCAAAAATTCGTTTTTGTACCCAACTTCTTTTGACTTTTTGCATCAAAATTTTATTGCGCATCAAACTATAACAAGTCGTAATAAATTTGTGAATCAAAATATTTTTGCCGCATCAAAATTTCTTTTTTTGCGATTTAACAAAAACATTAAAAACTCAAAATTAGAAAAACTTCTTTTACAAAAGTTTTATGCACCAACATACCTGATTTAATGGAATTTTTTTGGAATTTTTCGAGAACTTTTTTAAAAAAGTTTTCTTTTTATCCTTCTCACGAATATTTGTCTTTTTATTTTAACCTTCCTATATATATATATATATATATATATATATATATATATATATATATATATATATATATATATGTAACATCTAAATTATAACAAACCAAAACATAATAAGTATACACAAAATTTGATATCAAATGAAATTCATTTCAAATACAAATGTAACATGTTAAATATAGTTGTCCACGTCATTCAAAAACATTTGTGCATTCTTCCAAAAACATACACGCACACTTCACTTTCTCTTCAAATTCATTAGAACATATGAGTACCCTTGCAAGAACATATGTGCACGCTGCGCTTTCTCGTCAAATTCATTAGAACATATGTGCACGACTTTCGATAAAATATATGCACGACTTCTAAAAACATAAGTGCATTTGTAGATCATCTTCATCACACGCCGTCTTTATGATTGAGCCATCCCATTGAAACAAATATATATATATATATATACATACATATATAAAGAACTAGTTATATAAAATTATGCAATGTTTAATTAATTATAAAACTAGTTAATAAAATTAAACATAAACAACAACATATATGTGACGAACTATTTTTTTCGACCAGCAACAAATCCTAAGGGGAAGAGCTGCGGCAAAGCCATCACCCTAACCACAAAGGACTAAAAAAAAACTTCATTAAACACCCAAATGTCAAAACGCTAGCAACAAGCAATTACAAAGAATTACAAGCCATTATAGGATCTTGAAGAAAACCTATCTAGTTAATCCTAAAATTGTTATTTCTATTGGATAACCAAAAAAATGATGTTGAAACAATCGAATCAAAAAGTAACACCTTCTTCGGTTTCTCTTATTGGAAAGCATTCTGATTTCTAAAATTCCAGA
This sequence comes from Tanacetum coccineum, assembly GCA_026074375.1. Classification (NCBI taxonomy): domain Eukaryota; kingdom Viridiplantae; phylum Streptophyta; class Magnoliopsida; order Asterales; family Asteraceae; genus Tanacetum; species Tanacetum coccineum. The sequence continues at coordinate 22,521 of BQNB010020346.1, read as the reverse complement.
TACTCCAAGCCGTTGTTCCAACAACCACATGCAACACCTTCTTCGCCAAAATGTGAAGACGAGTATCATCCACCCACGACATCAACTCTCTAATCGTTAACACATAGGGGAAGTGTAAAGTCCATCATCGACCAACGAGGGCCCACACATCCCGAGCGAGATCACAATGCAACATCAAATGATTAACCATCTCATCCCTTGTATCACAAATATCACACTGATTCGATTGCACAGTAATACCTCTAGTCATCAAGTTCATCCGCGTAGAAAGCTTGTTCAGAAGCATTCACCATATAAAGGTGTTTACTTTGGTTAGCATTTCTTTTAACCACCTAGTCGCATAAGTATCCAAGCATAAGGTCCCTTTATCTGTCAATTTCCAGCCACACTTCACCGAGTAAATGCCATCACCATCACCCGCCCATATCCACCTATCACGTTGATTAGAACTGACATATGTCTCGAGAAGGCTCAATAGAGCGACCCATTAATCCTTTTCAGCTCTGCCTCTCGGGTTCGTTCGTAAAAAAGGAGCATTGGGAGCAATATTAAGCATATTTGCAACAACAGACTCAGGATCATTATCTAGATTGTAAACACGCGGGTATAGATCTTTTAGAAAACCGTCGCTTATCCAATAAACATCCCAAAACCTAGTCTCCAAACCATCCCCGACTTTACTTTTAAGAAAATCATCCAAATGAACATTCTTTTTTTCAAGTTCGCGAGAAACTTTTATAATGTTAATCCAAATTGACCCGGCATTACCCCTTGGCTAGCTATTCTGCATCCCACCATGATGACCAAATAGAGATTTAATGACTAACACCCAGAAGGCAGATGGATATGACATAAATCTCCATTTCCACTTAAACAAAAGAGCTCTATTGAACCCGTAAAGGCTTCCAGTTCCCTAACCTCCGTCTTTTTTACTCGCCATGACTTTGTTCCATTTAATCCACGTCATTTTATTCTTATCCGTATCCGCTCCCAAAAAGAATTGATTTCTAATCACCTCAATTTCCTTGATGACCGCAATATGAGTTTTTAAAATACTCATATAATAGATCGCGATGCTTCCAAGAACTGATTTCAATAATGTCAACCGACCACCTACCGAAAGGGTTTTGACTTTTCATCTAGAAAGACGGGTCTTGAATTTGTCAATCAGCTATTTCCAACTTCCGATTCTAGTCATGTTACCAACCGACACCCCTAAATACACGAACGGAATGGTAGAAGCCTCACAACCAATAATATTAGCCATTTCATTAATCTTGCCTATGGGAACCCCAACCCCCATAAGCCTGCATTTGGCAAAATTAATCTTTAAACATGAGACTAGAAAAAAATACTGAAGCAACAAGACAATATTCAAAACATTTCTGGCATTCCAATCTTTAAGAAAAATAGCGTCATCGGCATAGAAAAGATGGGAAACCGTAACATCCCCATTACCAATTTGAAGACCATGCAATTGAGAGGAATGAATAGCACGAGATATCAACATATGGAGACACTCCATTGCCAAAATAAAAAGGAACTCCTTTCGTAAGTCCTCTTCTTATTTTGAATTCATCCGTAGGAGATCCATTGACTAAGATAGAGGTCACGGATGACTCCAAGCATCCCTTGATCCACGCACACCATCCCTTCCAAACCCCATTTTAAACATCACATCTTGAAGATAGTCCCAACACACAGAATCATATGCCTTCTCAAAGTCTACCTTAAAAATAAGAGTCTTTTTCTTTTCCTTTTTACACCAATTTAGAATTTAATTTAGGATCATTGGGCCATCCATGATTTGTCTCCCCTTCACAAATGCCGATTGCTCGGTACTTATTAAATCTTCCACTACACTAGCGATTCTGTTGGCAATGACTTTACCAACAATCTTGTAGAAGCTTCCAATCAAGCTAATCGGCCTATAATCCTTAATAAACACAGGATCCACCACCTTTGGAAAAAGAGTAACAAAAGACGAGTTACACCCCAAAGGAATTTTCTCACTTGAATGAAAATGGTTAATCGCCTTAAATAAATCATCTTCCACTAAACCCCAATATCTTTTGAAAAATCAAAAGTAAAACCATCCGGGCCCGGAGACTTGTCGCTACTGCAACCCCTAACAGCCTCTTTAATTTCAACTTTCGAGAACACCACTTCCAACTCGGCACTTTGTTCCGTCGACAGACCCCTCGAAAACTCAAATTCCATTCTCGGTCTCGACCTCACAAAGGGGCTAAATTTCTCAGAAAAATAAGATTTAAATTCGTTTTTAACCATTTCTGGATTCTTTTCCCATGCATCGTCCACCATAATTCCACGGATAGCAATCTGTCTTATTTTTTGGTTAACGAGACCATGAAAATATTTTGAATTCTCGTCCACATCTACATTCCACTTAACCATTTCCTTTTGAGCAAGATCAATGCCCTATCTTCTGTTAATTTCACCTAATTGTTTAACATAACCATGTCGTGCCTCCAACTCATCAGTAGACGCATTACCGATTTCGGCCCGAGACTCGACATCTTTTACTTTTTGCAATAAACCATGCTTCTCTTCTTCTTCATTTTTTCTTCTATCAGAATTCCATGTCTTGATTATATTTTTTAGGGTTAATTGCTTAAAAATGTACTATACTTGCCACTTTTTGTTATTGTATGTAGACAACTATTTTTTTGCCATTGTGTCGTTCAACTTTTAAATTTGTGCTATTGTGTGTATTTTGTGACCATTTTACCATTACTTTTTTCAAATTTTGAAGGATAAAATGGTCATTTTACATGCAGAAATAGTCGCAGAATACACACAATAGTACGAATTCAAAAGCTGAGCGACACAATGGCAAAAAAAATAGTTGTCTACATACAATGACAAAAAGTGGCAAGTATAATACATTTTTAGGCAAATAATCCTATTTTTTAATCTTTTTAAATTTTTGTTTACGACTACAATAGGATTTGAATCACCCACACAAGGCATGGACCACAAGTTCATAACAAGCTTATCAAACCCATCACAGTCCAGCCACGAATGGAAAAAGCAAAAAGGAATAGGCCCGTAGTCAGGTTTTGCTTCCTTTAAAAGAATAGGCCTATGGTCTGGAACTCCTTTGTTAAGAATGGTACCCGCCAAATCAGGAAATCGCTCCAATAACCCTCCCGAAATCAAGAACCTATCAATCTTGCATTATCACGGGAAGACAGGAGTAGCAGATGGAGCAAAAATTTTTTTTATTTGATATAAGCGCTATTTTAGATTATTGATTAGGAGAGTAGCAGCGAGATGCATCTCTAGTGACGAGAGCATTACTTGAGTCATACGAGGAGTTAGCGATATCTTAGTACAGGCAGAAGTTTTACTACTATTATGTAATTCTATTGAGATGATTATTAGCTATTGTCTCATCTCACTCTTATTGCGAAAGTTGGTGGGGAAGAACATTGAATTATCATATATTCAGCTGAGAGAGCACGTCAGCATATCTCATCATCAAGTGATATGCGCACACTAAGCGAGCTGCAGATATATTGAGAAATGCTCATCAATGGAGAGATCGAGTTAGAGGCCATCTTCAGCAAGGAGATTTTGGACTACTATATAAAGTGTTCATAGTGTATTAGTTATGTGATGGATGCGGATATTAGACAATTTGTGGGGAGGTCTAGACATAGACACTATTTACTTGTGTTGTTTGCTATGAGCGTATCGGCGTTGTCTAGTGAGACACGTGGTAGATCAAATACATATTTTAGTTGGATGTGACGCGTAGATTCTTACTGGTCAACAGGACGAGTTATGTACACGATGCATCGTTTCTTATGGATAGTGTTGTGTGACTTTATACGGGTAATGTTATAAAGGTGGACGGATTGTGTTATAGTTCAGGGTTGGGGATGTGCAGTTATGGCACATTATGTAGAGTAAATGTAATAGGTGTGTGGGGTTATAAGAGTATTATGCTAGTGTTATAGCGGTCGCGACTTAACACGCATATTAAGTATATTGGTACGTTAGTGTTAGATAGATTGGGGTGTTTGTAAAATATTAAAAAATAAAATGTTTGGATGTTATGGGATATATTATTGAGTTGATTGTAGGTGGATAGGTTGATTTGCTCATGGAAATTTATTTTATTGATTTACGGTAGGTTAGGTTTTGTTATGGTTTAGGTAGTGATTTGTTTAGGTAGTTTATGTAATTTGGGTGATAGGTAAGGAGTGGTGGGTAGTGATGTTTTTGTGTTTTGTTTTGGGAAGGTAGGATTGATTTATTGGGGGTATTGATGGAATATATTGGTTGTAAGATGAGTAGATTGTGGTGTATGAGAGTGTGTTTTTATATCGGTATTTGAATTTATTATATTGAGTGGTCATTTAGTTTGTAATATATTATATTTTATATGTGGTATTTAATTTTTTTTTAAGCTATGGGTGGATTGTGGTTGTGATGGGTGGTTAAGGTTTATGTTAATTATTAATTATTGTGTATGATTTGGGATTGAGAAAGGTTTTTGAGGTGATGAGGGTGTAGTGTTTGGTAGTTTTTTTAAGTGGGTTTGTGTGTTAATAGGATGGATAAATTTTTTGGATTGGTTGTTGGGTAGATGTGTAATTGGGAGTAGATGGTTTTTGTAGTGATTAGTATTATTAAAAATGGGTGGGGGTGTATAGTAATTTTGGTGTGTTGAATGGTGATTATATTTGATACTTGGTAGGGATGTTGATTAGGAAAAATGTGGTTGAAGGTATGGTTAGTGGAATTTAAAGGGGTTGTTGTTTTGGGTTAAGTATTGTTGAATTTTTTGATTTTGCTTCATTTTTATGTTTTAAAAATCTTGTCCAAAATGTACCTTGAATAGGTCTCAACGATGGGATGACCTAAGTGGTAAAGTTTCCACCGAACTTGAACGCCGACGTGACCAAGACAGTCCACATCAAAGTTTCTAGACATTTAGAAGTAGAAACCATGTTTTTAGCCTTATAGCTTTCATGTACTTGTTTTCCAACTTTGCAAGCGTCGAAAAAAATGTTTTTCAAGACTTTAGTTTTGGTAAAGTTTCTACAATTCGTTAGATATACATTGTATAAGTCGCATATTGGTGTGACCCAATCTTCGATGCCATAAGGTCGAAGTATCATCTATAGAGGTTAGACAAAGGGCGTCTTTTGGTGAGTTCCCCATTTTCATAATGTATAAGGCCCTTTTTTTCCTAATGTCCTTTTTCTAAGGTTATGCCGTATTTAATTATTTTCTACCTTTAACTAAATCGAACATTGCACATTTTTATCTCTATGTTGTCCTAGTGGCTAAGAGATTAGAAACTAGAGATTTTCTATGTGACTAACATCATTGATGGTGAGGGAGTTATGAAAAATCATACCTTTGCCAATGATCTTGCGTTTAGTGTACTACCAACAACACGTTACCTCCATCAAAAGGTGTATAGATGATATAATCTGTCGTTTCTGTCATGTGTCTAAGTACAACCCTATCTGGGAATCCATTCATCCGGGCAAGTTTTACCGTTTGACTACCTAGGATGACATAAAACAACTCAAGCATTGTGTCCCCAATATCTCATGGCCCGTTAAGTATTACATACCGTTGGTTGTCCCATGATGGAAATAAGAAAAGGACACCATTGATTATAGCATAGAGGTGGAATTGTTTCATAGTTGTTTTTCATAGTTCCAATTACTTGAGCGATATCCTCTTTTGGGTATAGGCTACTAGGTCTCCTATGGGTCGTTTTAGGGGCGTTTGGATTTTACTTTTCATGTCTTGACCAATGTTTAGAATTGTGTATATTGTTACCTTTGAGCACTAAAATAGACTTTTTGGTAATTAGAACAGAGTCATTTTGTTTAACTATGTTGGTTTCCAATTCTTTTCCTTTTTCTGCACTGTCATCAGACAGCCGGTTCTGTTCGTTTGAACTGGCCGGTGCTGTTGATGAATGGCATCGGCAAGCCGGTTCTATAGAGAGCTTTTTAAGTTGATCTCCTATATTTTTTATTTTAGTGTTTCTAAGGGAAGCTATAGTCTCTTTGTATCCTAATCCACACTTGTCTTTTGACTGTTTTTGCATTTTGACCATTTTTTGTAAAGATGAACTACTATTCTCGAAACTAGCTAGTTTTAGTCTTAGAGAGTTAACTTCTAATCTAAGTTCATTACAAGCATCACAATGGCTACTAGTTTCTTGACCTTTTTTCTAATACGTCTAGCTTGGTTATAAGTTTGTTAATGGTCTTCTTGAGCAATCCATTTTTAGTCTTTAGATGTTTGTTTTTGTTGATAATTCTAAGACTAATTTGGCCAAATTTTTCATACTCATTTTCCTAATTCATTATCAAAAGATGACCTACTAAGTAAAGATCATCGATATATCTTTTTGAGTGAGCCATGAGACAAATCTCTTCTTTCTTTGAGTCATCTCCACTATCGCTCCAACTTCCGACAACGAATGCCTTTTGATCACCGGAAAAGTTTTTAGGGCAATCACTAATGAAGTGATTTGGATCACCACACTTGAAGCATCTCGTCTCCCTTGTATCTTCCTTGATTTTTTCCCGAAGTGTCTTTTGTCGTCATAGGTTGCGACAAACTTGCCACTTTCTTCTAAAGAATTTCTTGAAATCCCTTACGGCCATTGCATATACCTCATCATTGCTATCCGAGGAAGATGTATCATCACACATCAAGACATGTCTTGCATTGAGTGCGAGAGGACTTGTACTTTCTTTCTTGTTCTTTGCAATCCTAAGTCCTTTTCAAGAACTATTCATCAGACTTTGAGGTTGCCAACAAGTTTGTCTTAGATAGCTTTGACAAGGCGTTGATACCTCCTATGCACCGGGTACCGTGTGTCACCATTTTGATGGAGAGAGCCACAAGGGAATTTCGCTAACATTGGTTACACTTGAAAAAGATTCATCAAGTGCTTTAAAGAAGTAATAATGGTGAGGGTCAAATCCTAGAAAAAATGCACTCGATCAATGGTTCATCATCGGTAGATCGTAAACTCCTCATATTTTTTGGAACAAAAAGATCTATTATTATCTTTAACTTGTTTGTAGCCTGATGGAGTAGTTATTAAAGATATCCCAAATATGTTTGAGCCGTGTCACACATGAAAATCATTTTCATATTCCTTTTTTAGGTAAAGTATTGTATAAAACCATTACTCATCATTTTTGGAAAGCATTTCTTTGATTTTCCTCAAGTTTTGGGGGCGATGATGGTGTAACAACATCCTTGCCATCCTTGTCTTTGAACGTAGGTTTGTATTATCAGAGCTAGTGATTATACCGAAGGAGATCAGTATCCAATAGACTTCACGGTAAGTTTCATAAGGTTTTTCCAATATATAAAAACAATTTGCCTCGAAGAGAGTGGGTCGTTGCATAGTGGTGTTAATGAACCTCTTTGTAATTAGAATAAGAGATGCTCAGAGAGCAGAGAGATAACAGTTGATAAGAGAGAAGATCATGAGAAAGTGCGTTGAAAACATGAGAAATGGCTTGGTATTTATAGCCAAAATTTTTACTGTAGGCCGGTTCTTCCGGTGTTGTTGACAAAGGGCACCGGCTTGCAAAACTAAGGGCACCGGAATACAGTAACAAAATCCGTATTTTGATTTGCAAAATCTTGAGATATCTTGCGTAATCTTATGAGATTTTCCTTGGATTTGCTGCATTTTGATTATATACTAAATGATAACATAAGTGTAAGATGATTTTGTGTAAAGTTAGGGTTTTAAAAGAATTTGTATGCTTTTTCAAGTTGCATGTGTTTTTCTGCAAAGATGTCAGATAGTAAATAAATCATGTTTGTGAGATAATAAGAGGTTTGTTATATTTTGTCATTAATAAAACCTTAGTCTAAGTTGATTGTAAAACGTTTTGTTTAAAACCGGTTTATTTGTATTAACACAATTGAAAAAACAAAGTTATCATCTTGAATATACATGCGCACACCCTCCAAGAACATATGTGCACTCCTTTCGCGCCATCCACGATCATGTGTATTTGCATTTTTTATCAAATTCATTAGCACAAAAAATCAAAAAAAAAAAAAAAAAAAAAATTGTCGATCGTCTTTCGGGGAAACATATTGTCACACCCCTCGGCAAGAACATAGTGCACTCCGTCAACCCTTACACAACGATCATGTGTATTTGCATTTTCTCATCAAATTCATTAAAACATATGTAGTCGCCTTTTAAAAACATATGTGCACACCCTTCAAAAACATATGTGCACGCCGTTTAAAAACATGTGTATTTGCGGTTTTTCTCATTAAATTCAGCACAACATATATGCACGACTACAAAAACACGTATGCATATGACACAAATACCACAGCTGCACAATCTTTGATTTTATCCAGAAAGTAAAGTTTCATAGGCCTCTTTCTACTAAAACCTACGGTCGGTAGTGGTGTAGTACCATGTCGTCGGATCGTCATGTCTTTTAACCAATCTCCTAGAAACAAGTGCAAAACACTTTTAGCATTTAAAATTAAAATATAAAAATATTATTGCTTAATTGGTCACCGAAACAAACATTTAATGGTATGTTTGGCAAGGAGCATTTTGAAGCGTTTTAGAGCGGTAAGCAACAAGCGGTTAGCATTTTGGATGAAACACCTGTTTGGCAACAAAGCAACTAAAGTTTGCATATTCTCTAACTGCTCCTAATTAAAATGCTTGACGAGGAAGCGTTCCAACCTATTCTCCAGCGTTTTGTTTCTTAAATTACCTATATACCCTCAAACATAACAAACGTTACCACGTAAAATTTCTTATGGATGCATGATCCATTCCTCCTCAAAAAAAATCTCATATTTATAAACAGGAACTACTGATCTACTCTAGGTTTCAACTAGAATTGTCATCTCTGTAGCGCCAAGTTATCTTCACTGTCATAAATTCTGTATCACAAGTAAGGACATGCAGTATTTTAATTAATGCTTTATAATAATATTGATCCTTCTTAATAGTTACTTAATGTGGTATTATGTTGGGTTTGAATATGTTTTTATTACATTGTTGTTTAATAGTAATCTTTTAAAATAATATGCATGGGATGTTTCTTTTTTTCATAATTTTGATGCGTTTATTTGTAGTTATTTTAGGTCTTGACAAATTTGATCAAACTTAAATAACGTGTACAGAATTTTAGTGATAAAAGTTAGTTGTAATTTTGCTATGAAATTTACTTCATAGTTGTAAAACTATTAAGAATCGCCTATGGCGGACTGGCGAGTACTCGTATTGAATTTAAGGTTCGAAATTATGTGTATGACATGTTCATAATACCTCATAGGACTCTAGATATATGTTTAGAAACATTAACGTAATTGCTCACATACTTCAAACCGAGTTTTGACAAAACCAATTAATTTGGCGGATGGGCTCAACTCGCCTCCGTCAATGACCTTATAACGATTAATAGCCAAAAACTCCGCCTTGTAGTTCGAGTTTGACAATGTTGATTTAGTTACAGAGTTGTTGAGATACATATGCTATGTTATTACTATCTCCTTTTGTCGAATCATACTATGGAGCATGTTATATAATTGCTAATGGTGGTAGGAAGTATCCACTCGTGTGCATGCGAGATTGTAAGCCCTAACTAATGCAACTTAGAACACTGTATCAAATGGTAACTCGTTTGTTCATCATTTGGGGATGTAGCTCCTATAGTATTGTGATGAAGTTTAGATGGACATATTTGCTATCTAAATTTTAAGATATTAATCACAAGTAGAAGAATAGCTTTTACCCTTTTTATTTCTATATGTACTTTTAAAGACTACAAGGATCTATAACAAAGATACATGGTTGACACTAATGTTATACTGATCACAATATTCACAAGCAATAAGACAACTTGCTTGGCAAATGGCAAATCAGGTACTGAACCAAAAGAGCACACGAAACAGTAAATAGTATACATTCACAAACATGTATTATATACATAAATCTGCATCATGTATATGTACATCCTAATATTATACTCTCCACAACCTATACACAATGATGAACAGACCTTAGCTACTATCGTGTATGTACATACTAATATCATATTTACAGCATGGACAGTTGACTTGACAATACCTGCATTTGAGGCAAGGAAGACGATATGACTTTCTAAATACAATATCCTTGGATCCCTTTGTATCTGTGCTTTTCTACTTGTGTATCAGCTAGAAGTAATGTCTACTACTAATTCCCATTTTCTTCGTCCACATATCAGGTGTATGATCCAACCAGTTTTAAAGTCTGGAATGGTCGGCCTTTAAACAAGTTTCCAAACGGAAAGCTTATTGTTCTTTCTTCAGGTGGTGGATCTGGTGATGGCCTAGAGTCCCATCTAACATGCAGTGCTGCACGAGCGTTATCCACATTTCAGATCTTCATACGTGGAAAGAGGATGATCTATCTATTATGAAGAAATTAGTTGAGCAACATAATGTACCTCTTGAGCATAGGTTCTTATTGCTGACTAGTGTTAGATATGCTCACGCGTTCCGTCTCCTCGAGTTTGCAGGCTGTACAGCAAGATATGTCTTCTAGCCTTCATTATTTTTGTTCAATCTGGTGATTCTCATGATGAACTCGTGTGCTTTTTTTGCTAATTAGCCGGAATATACAAATGAGCTACTCAAACTTGTTAAGTCTGAAGATACAATATCTCTAACTATTCGCACACTTGCAATGCATGCTCTTGGATCTCAACTAGCTGCAGCTTCGTTATCTCATAAGAGGGTCCCCGCATACTGAGCGGATCAAGCCTCAGCTTTACAGGTGGCAACCGTATGGTACTTCTTAATGTGTTACAAAGGGCGGTTTCTTCTCTGAATAACACCATTGATCCCTCGTCTATCGAGTTTAATGAAGCACTTTTACAGTTTTACTTGCTTCAACTTCCTGGGAGTATTATACGGGGATCAGGAATGATTCTGACATTTTTACCTCTTTTAGAGAACGCAGATCCTCCACACATGATATAGCTCACCAAGATGATTTGTAAGTTTATAAACAGAGCACGTGCCAAAGCAACTCACATTCTCCAAGCGCCAATAAGTTTTTTGTTTTCTTTGATTGCATCTGTTTGTTATACCGACACCATTCAATATCTCAGCTGCGTGTTTTTAGCAGTAGATGCATTTATGACATCCAAACGTTCATAGAGCACCACCACCAGCATCCTAAAGACACAAGCAAAGTAGGATCAATTCAAGATAAACTACATGCTAACCAACTGGGTTACAACATCTAAAAAGTGACACCGAACATTGAAAATCCATAAAAGAGCTACATAAAGTGATACCAAGGAGATTTTATAAAAGAGAGATGAAATGGTGAAAAATAGCATGTACTAGAATACAAATAGATCCTTTAGGAAAAGTTATCTTATAAATGTAACTCTCTCGACTAAATCCTGACACAAGTCCACCTGAATGTTTCAAAAAGACCAACTTATAATATATCTTCTATTCCTAAAATTTCAAAAAGATGCAAATTGTTTATACTATAAACTGCTACTATTTAATTTACAAAAAAGATCCAACTTAGCATCAACCCGGGTCATGAAAGTAGATACTTGTCTCTTCCGTACATTAAACAATATAATGACGATAAAAGAGAAAGTAGGTATGCAAGTTCAGACTAACCATTTGTAAAACAGATTCCACATTTTTTCTGGGACCAATATGTAGTCAGTGCCCTCGACTAATGTATCATAGATCTCTAACTCAGGTGAATTCTCATATGCTGATCTACTAATAAAATCAGAATTGTCAATGCTTGGTGGTCTCTGCAAATTACTTGAGACGCTAGAAACCTGGTGCTCCGAAGATGGCCCATCTTTTGTACTACACGAGTAAACAGAAGGTCCTGATTAACAAATGCAGACCAAGTTTGCCACCATCTGCAAATCATTAGAAGTTTGGCTAGAAGGTTAATCATTAGTCTAGGTAAGTTCCTTAGACTCGCTGATTCACACAACAACAACAACTCCTTATTTTCACAGCACACCATTCATCTTCCACCACAAGTAGTCTCTTAAACATGTCAATTATCACAAACACATGTGCTCCTACGCTACACTATTTTCAGAATGGAAGTAGTGGAAGAGCATGCACAAACACGTTCAAGGTGAAACGAGCCCTTATGCAAAGCATGTTCTCTCTTCTACGCTTTCTAAAGATAGAAGTCTATATCAAATTAACTGCAAGACCAGCATTTAACAAAAATTACATTCCATCAAACATGATGAGTACCACTACATTTTATTCATAAGTTGCACTGAACATACATAAACTAGAACCTTTTAAAGCTTTGACACCATACACACACATTAAGAAACCAAAAAGGTTAATGCAGACAGTGCATCATTGCAACAGATAGTTGAAAACCCAATACTCTAAAAATATCAAAACCTAACCTAACCTGTAAATATCAACAGAGATAATATAAACATCAGACATATGCTAATCAAGCTATAAATAAAATCTTAGTATTGGAAGACGATAGTGAGTCCTTAGAGATCAATCCTATTCAATTAAACATGGATTACATAACATACAAAAGCAAACTGAATCCTTATACAAAACCACCATACCATCAATGATCGAATGTAAACATATATCCACACATACACATACTTATGAACCATAAACACCCTACACACATATTCACATCTAACACTATCGTTTCTAGCTCGAATGACAAACCACAAAAATTACACACCTCTTCTGATGATAACAGTTATACTCTCAAATAACAAATTCCTATATACACATCCAATTCTAGTTCCCAAACACTCATATTGTCACAACAATTAGATCAAAACATAACCTATAATCTACATTGCAACAAAGATCACATATATAAAATTAATTATAAAATTAAGATCACTCACTTTTAGGGGTTTGTTACGGCAGCGTTGGCAGGTGACTGTGGTGGTTAGGGTTTTGGGATAATCTGACGGTGGTGGTCAGTTGAAGAGGCGTAGGTGGTGGTGCTATGGTAGCTAGTTAGGGTTTGGTGGTAATGTGGATGAGAGAAAGAATGGTGATTAACTCATTTGGGGAAGGGAAAAGAAAGAGTCCGGGAAAACACACTTAACTGTGTGTGAAAATAAATGAGAGAAAAATGAAAAGAAAAAAAAAATGCTTTATATAGTTGAGAGAAAATAGGTTTGATAAACTTAAATCTTAGATTAATCTTCACCGTTAGATCGAACCCAAATGGATGGTGAGGATTTGTCCCTTAATATGCAGGTAGAAACTGGTATGCTTGTGTATTTTTTCATGCAATTATGATCCTTATTTATAGGGGATTTACCAAACTATAGTCAATGAAAATTATGAGAGATTAATGGGCCCACCAATGAGTCAATCAATTAATTAATGAGGCAATCAATTTCGTTTGACTGAGTGTACATATCAGTTTCGTTTTATAATGATTTTAATTTTTCCATTGTTTCTTAAAATGAGTCGATCAATTAATTAATGAGGCAATCAGTTTCGTTTGACTGAGTGTACATATCAGTTTCGTTTGCTATTATTAATTCGTAGGTTATAATGATTTTATTTTTTTCAATGTTTCGGAGTAAGTATAGAAGTATAGATATTATTAATTGGCAGGTTATAATGATTTTAATTTTTCCATTGTTTCTTAAAATGAGTCATCAATTAATTAATGAGGCAATCAGTTTCGTTTGATTGAGTGTACATATCAGTTTTGTTTGCTATTATTAATTCGTAGATTCTAATGATTTTAATTTTTCCAATGTTTCTTAAAATGAGTAAATCAATTAATTATTGAGCATCAGTTTCGATGACTGAGTTGTACATATCTGTTTCGTTTGGCTATTATTAATTCGTAGGTTATAATGATTTTAATTTTTCCAATGTTTCTTAAAATAAGGATTTTCAACTTTTCTAGATTTCAACTTTTCTAGATTTCTAGTTTAAGGAGTATAGAAAAAGTAGGTTAATCCTACCATCTCTATAAGTTTCATACATGAAATAACACTTTTATAGTGTGGCCTACCTATATGATCTTGTTGCAAAATGACCCCTGTTAAAGGCAGCAATCAAATTTATCATATATGGTGTCGCTATTATACAAATCATATAACTCTACATCATCAAAAGCGTAACCACAAGAATACTAAATTTGGCAAATTAAATTCAATTATTACAAAGTTTCCATAAAATAACTCTGACCTTTGGGCGAAGATGATCGAATATTTTATAAGTCACAACCGGCGAAGTCGCAATTATGCATATCCCATTGGGAAAATGTGAAAAACCATTAATTTGACAGTTTGAAAGATATGAAAGATACAATCCACTATGGATAATATTAGATGTGTTTAAATGAAAAGGCTTGGGTCATTAAATTGTTGACAAAAATGGTGCAGGAATATGCGTTGTCAATAGGTCGCCCAATGGAATTAACACTGCAAAACTTTGGAGACTAATTATAAACGAAACATAATTACTGAACGACTACATTGGAATATATTCCTCACAAGTTACACTCAAAGAGAAATCTAAATTAAAATATTAAGCAAGGTCCAACAAAGATAGCCCAACATAAACATGTGCACATCGCCAAACTCAAACACTCACCTGCGGATAACACTTGTCTTCCGGATCTAGCTTTTAGCGTGAACCTACCTGCGGAGGGTGGAAAGAGTGAAATGAACAACTTAATCTAACTTTCATTCTTGGAAACAATTGAAATGAAATGACTAAATTGGATATATTCTTCATATTATTATACCCCTCATCACTATATCCAACATTAGAAGCTATTGCTGCATCATGTTCCGGCTCCTCGACCTATTTATGAGAAATGATTTTGTTACTGTAAAGATGCTAATTGCAAAATAATTGTCATTTTACACATTCAAAGAAAATAAAAAAACCCTAATTTTATAATGATAAGAACAAAGAAAATTGAGGGGGAAAAAATATTACCAATTTGTTGATTTGATTATAAACAGTTGGATCAATTTTGTTTGTAGATCTATTGTGTTTTTTTGTTTGAGATCCGAATGGTGTGGATACACACACAAAATAATCAAATCGATCTAAAAAAAGTGTTTTTTTCATGGATCTGATCTGGAATCGAAGATATTTCATTAGGTTATTGCTTGAATGGATTTGGGGGAATGTTTTTTTGATAGGTTATTTGCTCCTCACGAAAATCGCCGGCTTGATTCTTCTGATTGTGATTTAGTTTTAGTTGTTTTTGTTGATGTTTTTGATTTCATTTAATGCTGGAAGACAAAAGCTTTTGTGAGTCGTTGATTATTTCAGGATGGACATGTGTCATTTTTATAGATTTTTTGCTTCAAGATCATTTCTTATAAAGCTTCTTATTATTTTATATATATATATATATATATATATATATTTTATATATATATATTATACTATATATCTATATATATATAATAAATAGGATAAAGATCAAAATAAAAAGAAAAATATTCGTGAGTAAGGATAAAAATAATTTTATTTTTTTAAAAACTTCTCCATAAAAATTCTAAAAAAATTCCACAAGATCGTGTATGTTGGTGCATGAAAAAGTTGTAAAGGAAGTTTTTCTAAAAGTGGATAGTTTTACCGGAAAAAAATTATGAAAAAAAACGTTTGTGCATTAAATCGGTTTTTTGTGCATCAAAAATTCGTTTTTGTACCCAACTTCTTTTGACTTTTTGCATCAAAATTTTATTGCGCATCAAACTATAACAAGTCGTAATAAATTTGTGAATCAAAATATTTTTGCCGCATCAAAATTTCTTTTTTTGCGATTTAACAAAAACATTAAAAACTCAAAATTAGAAAAACTTCTTTTACAAAAGTTTTATGCACCAACATACCTGATTTAATGGAATTTTTTTGGAATTTTTCGAGAACTTTTTTTAAAAAAGTTTTCTTTTTATCCTTCTCACGAATATTTGTCTTTTTATTTTAACCTTCCTATATATATATATATATATATATATATATATATATATATATATATATATATATATATATATATACATCTAAATTATAAACACAAAAAAATAATAAGTATACAACAAAAGTTGATATCAAATGAAAATTCATCTTCAAATAACAAATGTAAATGTAATATATTTGTCCACGATCATTCAATCATTTGTGATTCTTTCCAAAAACATACACGCAACTTCTCTTTCTCTTCAATTCATTAGAAACATATGGTACCCTTGCCAAGAAACAATATGTGCTCGATGCGCTTTTCTGTCAAATTCATTAGAACATATGTGCTCGCATTTCGATAAAATTTATGCACGACTCTAAAAACATAGTGATTTGTAGGATCATCTTCATCACACGCAGTCTTTATGATTGAGCATCCATTGAAACACAATATATATAGTATATATATATATTTATATATATACTTTATAATATATATAATATATTTATATATATATGTATATATTTATTTTATATATATATTCACAATTATAAAGAACTAGTTATATAAAATTATGCAATGTTTAATTAATTATAAAACTAGTTAATAAAATTAAACATAAACAACAACATATATGTGACGAACTATTTTTTTTTTGACCAGCAACAAATCCTAAGGGGAAGAGCTGCGGCAAAGCCATCACCCTAACCACAAAGGACTAAAAAAAACTTTATTAAACACCCAAACGTCAAAACGCTAGCAACAAGCAATTACAAAGAATTACAAGCCATTATAGGATCTTGAAGAAAACCTATCTAGTAATCCTAAATTGTTAATTCTATTGGGATAACCAAAAAATATGATGTTGAAACAATCGAACAAAAAGTAAGCCTTCTTCGGTTTCTCCTCTTGGAAAACATTCTGATTTCTAAAATTCCAGATACTCCAAGCCGTTGTTCCAACAACCACATGCAACACCTTCTTCGCCAAAATGTGAAGACGAGTATCATCCACCCACGACATCAACTCTCTAATCGTTAACTCATAGTGGAAGTGTAAGTCACCATTTCGACCAACAGAGGGCCCACACACATCCGAGAGAGTCTCAATGGCAAAAACAAATGTTTAACCATCTCATCCCTTGTATCACAAATACCACACTGATATGATTGAACGTATTACCTCTATTCATCAAATTCATACGGTAGGAAGCTTGTTCAGAAAGGCATTCGCATTGAAGATGTTTACTTTGGTTGACATTTCTGATTTAGACACCTAGTGCGATAAGTATCCATGAATAAGTTCCCTTTATTATCAATTTTTCGGCACACTCTACGAGTAAATGCCATCACCATCACCCGTCCATATCCACCTATCACGTTGATTAGAACTGACATGTGTCTCGAGAAGGCTCAATAGAGCGACCCATTGATCCTTTTCAGCTCTGCCTCTCGGGTTCCTTCGTAAAAAAAAGCATTGGGAGCAAGATTAAACTTATTTTCAACAACAGACTCAGGATCCTGATCTAGATTGTAAATACGCGGGTATAGATATTTTAGCAAACCGTCGCTTATCCAATAATCATCCCAGAACCTGGTCTCCAAACCATCCCCGACTTTACGTTTAAGAAAATCATCCAAATGAACATTCTTTTTTTTTCAAGTTCGTGAGAAACTTTTAGAATGTTAATCCAAATTGAACCGGCATTACCCCTTGGCTCGCTATCCTGCATTCCACCATGATGACCAAATAGAGATTTAATGACTAACACCCAGAAGGCAGATGGGTATGCCATAAATCTCCATTTCCAGTTAAACAAAAGAGCTCTATTAAACCCGTAAAGGCTTCCAATTCCCAATCCTCCGTCGTTTTTTACTCGCCATGACTTTGTTCCATTTAATCCACGTCATTTTATTCTCATCCGTATCCGCTCACAAAAAGAATTAATTTCTAATCGCCTTAATTTCCTTGATGACCGTAATAGGAGTTTTGAAAATACTCATATAATAGATCGCGATGCTTCCAAGAACTGATTTCAATAACTTCAACCGATCACCTACCGAAAGGGTTTTGACTTTCCATCTAGAAAGTCGGGTCTTGAATTTGTCAATCAGTTCTTTCCAACTTCTGATTCTAGTCATGTTTACACCAACCGACACCCCTAAATACACAAACGGAAAGGTAGAAGCCTCACAACCAATAATATTAGCCATTTTAGTAATCTTGCCTATGGGAACCCCCACCCCCATAAGCCTGCATTTGGCCAAATTAATCTTTAAACCTGAGACTAGAAAAAAATACTGAAGCAACAAGACAATATTCGAAACATTTCTGACATTCCAATCTCCAAGAAAAATAACGTCATCGGCATAGAAAATATAGGAAACCGTAACATCCCCATTACCAATTTGAAGACCATGAAATTAAGAGGAATGAATAGCACAAGATATCAACATATGGAGACCCTCCATTGCCAAAATAAAGAGGAAAGGAGATAGCGGATCTCCTTGCCTAAGACCTCTTCTTATTTTGAATTCATCCGTAGGAGATCCATTGACCAAGATAGAGGTCACGGATGACTCCAAGCATCCCCTGATCCACGCACACCATTTCCTTCCAAACCCCATTTTAAACATCACATCTTGAAGATAGTCCCAACACACAAAACCATACGCCTTCTCGAAGTCTACCTTAAAAATAAGTTTCTTTTTCTTTTCCTTTTTACACCAATTTAGAATTTCATTTAGGATCATTGGGCCATCCATGATTTGTCTCCCCTTCACAAATGCCGATTGCTCGGTACTTATTAAATATTCAACTACACTAGCGATTCTGTTGGCAAGGAGTTTACCAACAATCTTGTAGAAGCTTCCAATCAAGCTAATCGGCCTATAATCCTTAATAACACGGGATCTACCACCTTTGGAATAAGAGTAACGAAAGACGAGTTACACCCCAAAGGAATTTTCTCACTTGAATGAAAATGGTTAATCGCCTTAAAGAAATCATCTTCCACTAAACCCCAATATCTTTTGAAAAAATCAAAAGTAAAACCATCCGGGTTCGGAGACTTGTCGCTACCGCAACCTCAAACAGACTCTTTAATTTCAACTTTCGAGAACACCACTTCCAACTCGGCACTTTGTTCCGTCGACAGACCCCTCGAAAACTCAAATTCCATTCTCGGTCTCGACCTCACAAAGGGGCTAAATTTCTCAGAAAAATAAGATTTAAATTCGTTTTTAACCCTTTCTGGATTCTTTTCCCATGCAACGTCCACCATAATTCCACGGATAGCAATCTGTCTTCTTTTTTGGTTAACGAGACCATGGAAATATTTTGAATTCTCGTCCCCATCTACATTCCACTTAACCCTTGCCTTTTGAGCAAGATCAATGCCCTCTCTTCTGTTAATTTCACCTAATTGTTTAACATAACCACGTCGTGCCTCCAACTCATCAGTAGACGCATTACCAATTTCGGTCCGAGACTCGACATCTTTGATTTTTTGCAATAAACCATGCTTCACTTCTTGTTCATTTTTTCTTCTATCAGAATTCCATGTCTTGATTATATTTTTTAATCTTTTCAACTTTTTGCTTATGACTACAATAGGATTCGAATCACCCACACAAGGCATGGACCACGAGTTCACAACAAGCTCATCAAACCCATCACAATCCAGCCACGAATGGAAAAAGCGAAAAGGAATAGGCCCGTAGTCAGCTTTTGCTTCCTTTAAAAGAATAGGCCTATGGTCTGGAACTCCTTTGTCAAGAATGGTACCTGCCAAATCAGGAAATCGCTCCAATAACCCTCCCGAAATCAAGAACCTATCAATCTTGCTCATCTTTGTGGCCAAGCTATTAACCCAAGTGAATTGATATCCACCAAGAGAAACATCAACAAGATCATTCTCCATAATGAAATTATTAAAACTTTCTGCCATATTTATGTTAAATTCGGACCCCATTCTTTCCTCTGGAACTCTAACAACATTAAAATCCCCTATAATTATAGACTCCCCATTAAAACGCGATATGAGAATCTGAAGACGATACCATAATAAAATTTTTGCATTGGCATATTGAGGAGCATAAACCGTTATGAATTGCATTCGCAAATTACCAATCTTCCAAACTCCTTCCACCGCAACAAAATGATCATGAGAAACAATCTGGCTCTAAACAAACATTTCCGGATCCCAAACACACAAAATACCACCATAGAGACCTCTAGCTGACGAGGAAGCAAAATCAAATCTAGAATTCCCCCACACCATTCTCACCGTCACCAAATCCATATGACTCATTTTAGTTTCCTGCCACTGGTACAAAAAATGGTATTGGTTACTCCAAAAATGTGTGACAATATGCATATAGTCACACACGTTTTTTTTGGTGTTTGTCACCAAAGATCGCGCCACCGTAGGTGTCCTACGGTGACATTGTTGAGTTCGTGGCCTTTTTCATTGAAAAAGAGTGACCAAAACCCGAATATGTGTGACAAATTAGGCACAAGTTTTGTTGGATTAATTAGTATTAGTGACCGTAAACACTTTATAGTCACACGAATAATTTTTGAGAGTGACTATTGTTCGTCCTTTGGCCACATAAATATATAATATATGTGACATTTGAGACGATTTATTTAAGTAAATGTGTATTTTGTGTAACTATTTCCCGTCCTGTGGCACATGGATATATAATTAATTGATGTTTGTGATGATTTAGTCCACAGCGGATGTTGGTTTTTTGGAGCTAGTCACATACAATTATTCCAAGGTTCATAACAAATAGTTTATTAATTTCAATCAGTGATTAATTCCATGCAAATACACATCCAAATTCAGCACGTAAACTAAGTTTCATCTTGATGAAAATAACAACTTGATGCACGATCTTAACAATTTGGTGAATGGTTTTGCATCAAATAAAACACTTATACTGCATATTGAATCGGTTCATGAATCGTTTTGCATCTAAATTGATGCATCTTCAATTGTCATCATCTGCATCCTCGGGCTTGAGCATCATCGTCATCGCCATCTTTAGATGTCAACATCTTCTTCCATCCTTAATTTGCATCATGTTCATCTTCAAATTTAATCATCACCACCACACACGCACATGTTTTGATTTATGTTTGCCAGAAGAATAGAAAATGCATTTAATGGGACCATATAAAACTCGAATTGAAATATTTTGTTTGATTATTATTTGTTTTTCTGGATAGAAAGAATCAAGATTAATTTTATTTTATGTAGATGAATAATCAAGTAGATAATTTCTTTTGTCATGGTATCTCTGAACAAAAGAACTGCCAAAATGTGATGACAAGATGATAAATAAAAAGACACTAGTGCCCCTCAATCTCGATTCATTCTATTTAACAACCGTTTAAAATTCAAATAATTATTAAAATTGCATAATTTACCCTAACCGTAGATTTACGCATCCTGTGGCTCATATCTTGTCCTACCTTTTTCACTTTAAAAGACTATTTTACTTGAACGCTTCCCATAATGTATAACTGCTTTTGCCAAACTACTAGTGTACTTTTTCTTTCTCTATATAAAGCGGCAACTTCAATTACTAGTTAGAAAGACCGTTAGCAAGGTGGTGTTTGGCTTGAATTGGAGACATATGTTGCGGGCAAAGCCCAAAGTAGAGGCTAGTAGTAGGGGTGTTGATCGGTTCGGTTATCGGGTTATTCGGTTTGTTTGGTTCGGTTAAAAGTTTTTTTAAGGTCAACTCATATACTGACCCAAACCGAATTCAAATTCGGTTTTCGGTTCGGTTCGGTTGAATCCTAGTTCGGTTCGGTTTTCGGGTTTAACCGAATTACACAATTTATTAAAATATATATATAGAGTAGGGATCTAGTGAGAAGTAAATTAAAATAAGAAGTAGTGAGAAGTGACTAAAACCACAAATTTGAGATGCAACGACTTACATTAGATGCATTTTTATTCATCTAGATGCACCATGTTGAGTTTCGAAAGTTAATTTGATGTGTAGATGGTGCAAATTGATTTTCATGTTTTTGGCACATGCAGAGGAGCAAAAAACAAGAGAAATCATAAAATGCATATAATATACGTATATGCATCCAATTAAAAGCTAGAAAACACATTATGATGCGTTATAATGCATCTAAGATTATAGACATGCATCTAATTTAAGTCGGTGCATCTCGGATATGCGGTTATAGTTACTTCTTATCGTTCTTATTTTAAGAAAACTTCTCATTTGATCCTAACTCTATATATATAAGAAGAAAACTTATAATGAGAATGATAAGAAGAAACCACAACCACACATTTCAGATGCACCTATAAAAATGCATGCATCTCCCCTTAAAATTCTCCTTCCTATTTAAAATGTGTGGCTAGAAATCCTTCTTATTCTTCTCATTATAATTTTTTTTCTCACTTGATCCCTTCCCCAATATATATATATATATATATATATATATATAGTAGGGATCCAGTGAGAAGTAAATTAAAATAAAAAGTGGTGAGAAGTGAC
>BQNB010020345.1:34578-65612 GCA_026074375.1 Tanacetum coccineum | reverse complement strand
CTCAATCTTTGTTATTTTGGATTCTTCCAAGGTAACAAACTCTTTATATTCTAAAGAACCGATCAAGGCGTAGGATCAACATTTGTTTTGAACAAGATTGATCAAACCATGCTTCAATTCAAAATTAGCATTGATTTCAGGAATTACAATTGCATCCTCGTACCCCTCGGTGGGTGCTTGGAGCAATTGTGCCATAGTCCGGTTATCAGCCATCGGAACTACGGGAGGAGCTGGATTTTCACTTGGTTCTTCAAGATTAAATGGTTCAACAAAAGCCGGGGGGGCTTGTTGTTGTTGACGGTCAAGATTACGGGATTGAGAACGAGTGCGCATGCACTAAAATATAAAAAGAATTTTTTTTCTTTTTGGTTTATCAAAAATGAATTCACAATTTATTTTAATAATGGACAACGAATTAAGACAACTTAAACCTAATAATCAACAAGCTTCTCGGTAGCTCTTCGAAAAGAAAAACGCACAAAGGAGCGGAGGAATAGGAAAGCGCGAAGCTATTAAAAACCTTTTTCCTTTAGGGTCGTAGTTCCAAGGAACAACCCGCCTTATACCCCTCTTTGAGTTTGTTTATCTTTTAAAAGGTGAACCGTACCTCGCGAGTGACACAAAAGGTAAGTTTTTGATTCTTTGGTTCGGGAACTTATTAATGGATAATACTTCAGTTGAAAGTATTATATGTTGGTGTTCTTTTACCAACTTGATTGATTTTTTTTTTGGTTTTTACTTTTTTTTAATGATAATTATACTAAAAAGAAAATGAAAATATTTTTGTACTTTTAGGGTTTTTTTTTATAAAGCAAATAACTTCAAGAATGAAGGATCTTCAAAAACTAAGTTTCAAACAGTACGGATAATCGACACATAGCCTCCCCGGCAGCGGCGCCAAAAATTGATTTCTTAAAGTCTTACTATATATATAAATATAAATATAATACTTATATAAATATATAATACAATATAGTAAGAAGGAAATAATCAATGAAATCCGGAAGTAGTTTAGAAGTGTGTTCCCGGGTCGTTTATCCTCAACGAGGTTGGACTTGAAAATCGGTACAGTCGGAAATTTGGAAATTGAATGATATTAATGATTAAGGGGATTAGAAAGCTAAATTATCTACTAATATGCAAAAACGATTAAGAAAAACCTAAAAATTATGAAATAAAACTAAAAAACGAGAGCAAGAGCCCCGAACAAGGGGTCAAAAACCTAAATTCTTAAAAATTAACCCTACAAAGATTTTTTTACTTCTAATCTACTCTATGTGACTAAAAATGAAGAATAAAAAAGACTAGACTAAAAACGGAGCTAAAACGAGCTCAAAAATGAGAAAACAAAAACGGGTTCGAATCCCGTTCTTTAAGAAATGAAATTTTGCAAAAATGACCCTACGAAAGATTTTCTATTTTTCCTAGATACTATATGATAAAATAAAATTTTCTAAAAAAGAAAAATATTTTTTTGATTTTTATTTAATTTATTATAATTAAAAAACAGCTTAAAATAAAATAAATGATAAAAAATATCAAACGATTATAAAAAAATATGAAAAAATACATTTTTTTGATTTTTATTTAATTTATTATAATTAAAAAACAGATTAAAAGAAAATAAATGATAAATAATAGTAAACGATTATAAAAAATTATGAAAAATTTAGGAAAAATAAGTTAAACTATAAAGATCCTATGAAAAATCTAAAATTGGAAAAACAGCTTATAAATAAGCTGTTTTTAAGCTTAAAAGTGGCTGTGGGCTTAAAGGCTGTGTTGGGCTTATATATTTAAAGAAACAAACTCATACCGGATGAGCTATTGTAGCACAACGGTATGAGTTTGTTTGTGAGGGAGCTTTAAAAAGGGGGAGGTCCAGGGTTCGAGCCTGAGCCTCTCTCTTTTTTTGATAAACCTTTTTTTTCTTTTATTTTTTTAGAAACTTATCAAACTAGAGCAAATAAGCAAATTTAAAAAAGGAAAATTTTTTGAAAAACTCAAACAAGCTGAATAAATAAGCAAAATGGTTGGTAGAATCTACTACTACTTTTTTTTACACTAAGACAAAAAGTTAGCTAACTAAAGGCTACTTAAAATGAAAAATAAGGCAATGTAAAAGAAGATAAGCAAAAACATTATGTGATCTCTACTCAAATAAGCCAATGGACAAAAAAAAGCCAAATAAAATAGGCAGAAAAGCCAGAAAACTAAAATTAAGCTATGGGCCAAAGCTGCATGCAAAGCAGGCCTAGGGACACACTTTGAGACTTATTTTTAAGCTGCTAATGGGAGACTAAAAGCTTAAGGCTATAGGGTCTTGTAGAAGGGCTTATTGGCTTTCTAGAAAAGCCAATAAAAACTAAGGTTTAATGACAAATAAGCTAAAAAAGAGGAGCTGAAAAGAGGGTTTTGCACCAGGGGAGTTCTTTTGGTTTTTCTTTAAAGAAAATGGCAATAAGCAGGCCTAATAATAAGCAATCAAATAAGCTCATATCCAAAACCTAAGTTAAAACAGATAAAGTATGACCATAAATGAGCTTGTGCATTAAAAATTCACAAGCTAAAAGCTATTTTAAACATCTGATATATGGAATTTGAAAAAGGCAGTTTTGACTTAAAGAAAAATAAAACTTAACTAAGTTGACAGATTTTAAAGACACACAAAGAGACTTAAAAGAAACTTTAACTTATGAATTTGACTCTTAAAAAGGACACTAAAATGACTTATAAAAGATGGTAAACAAGTCCTAAACTAAATAAGCTCTTACAACTGTTTTGCTCAAACAGTTTTGGGACCTTTTTGAAAAACTACAAAAACAACTTTCAAACCTAAACACTTTTTAAAAACAGATAAAATCCACTCAAAGTTGCTTGCCAAGGTTAACCAAACTGACCCAAATGTTTTTTATCACACTTTGACCCATTTTTCATCCTTGTGCCAAACACCCCTTTAACTATAAAAAACAAATTTTATGCTATATCAAACTAACTTAAGCTAAAGTTTTGAAAGACCAAGTGTCAACTAAGCAAAGTTAAGCATATATAAGCTAAAAACAACAGCAAATAAGCAGATAAATAAGCAAGACAAGAATGAGCAGATTCAAGAGCAAGAAAAGGCAGTTTTGACTTAAAACTTAAACAAAGGATATAATAAGCAAATAACAAGCACAATCAAGCATACACAAGAGTAATAAGCAAGCAAAAGCAATATTAAGCATAAAATAAGCTAGCTACAGTAAAAAGCAAAAATGTAAAAAGAAGGCTTACAAAGAGTCCTTAGCTAGATGAGAATGAGTTTAAGGACTCCAACCAGTCCTTAAACAACCTATGTGTCTCCCAAGAGACTCTACCCCATCGCCATCCAAAATTTGCCGTGCTCCATGAGTTCTTCAAGACTTTTGGTGATTTTTGATATTTTTAAGATTTTTACAATTTCCTTAAGTAACTTATATTTAAGTTAAAACATGTTGATTTAATGCCTAAATGAGAGCTTAAAACAACTTTGAGATACTTTGAGACAATAAGAAAACACAAGAATTGAAACTTAGATTTTTTACTTAAAAACTCAATTTTTCATTAACTCAAAAGGAAATTACAATACTTGAAATTTTAAAAGTGCATAAGGATAAAAACAAACTGAAACTAAACTAGGTTAAAAAAAACTACTCGTTCCACAAGGGCTTACAAATGCCCTATTTATACAAGAACTAGGAAGATTCTAGGTCTTGGCATGTGCTTCTTTGTAGAGAGACTTCAGCTTGTGTGAGTGAAACCCTCAGCTCATCTTAGCCATCAAATTGCCTTTGTCCCCAAGTAAAACAATCACAGCCCTTAAAATCTTGTTGTTTTCTTCGAACCAATAGAGGGGTTTGGGATTGCCAGCTTGTTCATTGATCCATGTAGGGTGTGGGGTTTAAAGATTTAATGAGTTTTTGTTTGTTTGCTAGGGGTAGGAGATAATAAACAGTACTTGGGTACTGTTCATTAGCGGGAAAAGGGTTTATAAAAGTGACAGGGGTTAAGGCAACTTTGGTCCCTCAATGTTATAAAAGGGATTGCAAGTTAAGTCCTTAGTGGTGTTATAAGTTTGGGGAGATAAGTCCTTGTGGGTTGATTCTTTGAGGAGTTGGCAGAAAAGGCCCCTCATCTTGTATTTATGTATTGCAAACATGGTCCCTTGTTATATAACGAGTAGTGGTTTGGCAGGATGCCCACCCTTAAAGTTATTATATGCATGATTACAACTCTTCAGTCTTGTTGTTTTTATCCTTTTTATACAACTTTAGGATTTGGCAATTTGTTGTCCTAAGTTGTATTTTTGACTTGATGGTCTTCTCTGACTTTGGACTTTGTCGGGGTTGACTTTGACTTTGATTAACTTTGTCTTTTCCATGCTTTTCCATTTCGTGCTTGGTTTTGTCTGTTTTTGCTTGATTTTTCGTTCTTTTGTCGGATATCCATTTCCTGCACAAAATAAGTGAAAACATACAAATACAATGTATTTTTGGTACGTTTTGGGTCATTTAAGTCCAATTTTAATGGTGAAAGGTATGTGTAGTTAAACGCATACCAAAATCCCCCATACTAAGACATTGTCGTGTCCTCACGCAATGCTATGAAGTAAGCAGTTAGAAAACTAAGAATCTCGATCCCCTCGACTAATAACCTCAAAAAGTAGCTAAGTGTTCATCGAGGGAAATTTAAGAATCAATAGCTTCAACAAGCCCCATTTTTACCATTTTTAAATATATACACTTATTCCTACACATATTTTTGTATTTTTTATCTTTTTCTCATTTTTTGTAATAACTTATTTGACTTTCGTTATTCGGGATCATAGAACAAGATGTATTTCGATCCGAGAATGCCCCAAAAAGGATAAATTCATCGTCCCCGACTTTTCACTTATTCCAAACCAAGCTTAAAATGAAATCACCGCTAACTATGAGTTAAGATGCTAACACTACTCATATTTTCAACTTGTGAACTTTTCACTCCCGACAATTATTATATCTTAGGTGTATGTGCTATTTCGAATTTCAACCATGGATCAATGTTTTACAAAATTCTATGTTTCACGTCGCACACTACGGCTGATTAATGAGTTTGACAGGAGAGATCATCCCATGTAGTGATTTTCGTCTCGGCACATCCCAGCCTTGCGGTTAAGTGACCAGGCTTTTGACACCCCACAGAGACTAGTATCGGGACTCACGGACCTTAGGTTTCAAAAACTCTCAGATTTTCTGTATATACATAGCTTATAAAATAGAATAGCCAAAGTTCAAAAGCATATTTGAATTTAACAAAAAGAGATCTTTTATTTATTAATTCACACTTAATATTAAACATTATGCAATTGTAACACTCGGAACTTTTAGAAGGCTGTTTGTAACATCGAGTTGTGAGACGGCAATATGCAACAAACTTTTATCAGTCTGGGATTATTATTCTTACTATGGGCTTTCTTTTAGAAGGTTGTAACATCAGTTGTGAGCCGACAAGATACAACAAACTTTTATCAGCTCACAGTTTATATTTATTATTTTATTTTATTTTATTTATTTATTTTATATGATATAGGGAAGACGTCTTTTTGAAAAATTCAAGTATAAATTTGAACTAAGGCTAAAGTTTTTGCTATATACTACATAAAAATTATTGATTTAAGTTTAATCTCCAAAAGTAGCACGTATATTAATCAGGTTAAGAGCTTATGGGAGAAAAAGCGACAAATTACACACATGAACTCTTAAGATTTCCAAAATAACTCCTTGTTTAGCATCCTACTCATAAATTTACACTATTCATTTTTCGTTCTTCGCGAATATTTGCGAATGCTTAGTCTAAATGTTAAGGAACAAGCTAGAGCTCAACAAGCTCGATCGAGTCAAAATTTATTCTTATTCTACCCAGAAGTAAAGTCAAAATTGTGACAGAACACTTATTTTATTTTTGTAAAAATTTTAAAAAAATTTCATTTTTTTTTGAAATTTTGGTGGTAAAAACGGGATTACGTGAAAACAACAGCTGCAGGCACAATCAAATCAAAGATCCCCCTATACTAGAATGAAACATTGTCCTCAATGTTTTACGAAGGGTTTCTACGTAAATCCTAAGCCGTTTATTAAGTATGCTTAAAGATAAACGTTAGTCGATAAGATTAGGATATCGGATTCCCAAAATGAAGCTGAGGACTTGAAGCTCTTGTGATCGAAGGACAAAACCGCGAGCATGAGAGGCTTCAAAATTCGGGCAATCCTGGACAAT
Source organism: Tanacetum coccineum (assembly GCA_026074375.1). Classification (NCBI taxonomy): domain Eukaryota; kingdom Viridiplantae; phylum Streptophyta; class Magnoliopsida; order Asterales; family Asteraceae; genus Tanacetum; species Tanacetum coccineum. The sequence goes on along the minus strand of BQNB010020345.1, from coordinate 59,336 downwards.
AAATCACAAAACACAAAACACGGATAATGGAAGAGGCAAGCCTCCTCACAACAAAAACACTTATTCATTACTACATAACATAACTACGGATAAACTAGGATAAGCATGGGGTGCCTCCCACGAAGCGCTTATTTAGGGTCACCAAGCTTGACCTAATCCACGTAATCATTTGTCCTTGGGGAAGGTTTGGAGATTCGGGATATCCATAGCAGGGACATCCCCTCCAAAATAGTGCTTCAAACGATGACCATTTACTTTGAAGTTTGGCCCGGAGTTTTGGGATTATATTTTTCGGGATTATTTTATTTTTTTCGATTTATATAGTGATTGTAAATCAACGGTGCCATACGGAAGGACTTGTTGAACAATGGTAAATGGGTCCTGACCCATGCGGGATTTCACTACCGGAGAATATTTTTCATTCTTGAGTTGAAAGAGGAGGACTTGATCCACGACTTGAAAACGCGGTTTTTGATCTTTGCGTCATGGATCCTCTTAGTATTCTCTTTGTAAATCAAAGAATTTTCGTAGGCTTGATCATGCAGTTCACTTTATTCATTAAGTTAAACTTTGCGTTGATCTCCCGCGGTTTTGAGATTAAAGTTTGCATGTTTAAGGGCCTAGTAGGCTTTGTGTTCCAACTCAACCGGCAGATGACATGCCTTTCCATATACAAGCTTGTACGGAGTGCACCCGATGGGTGTTTTGTATGCTGTACGGAAGGCCCAGAGAGCGTCATCCAGTTTGCCCGACCAAGAGGCACGATTTTCGCCCACTGTCCTTTCAAGAATTCTTTTTAAGCCACGATTCGATACCTCAACCTGCCCACTTGTTTGTGGGTAATACGCGGTGGAGAGACGATGAGTGACTTCGTATTTAAGCATGACCTTTGCAAACTGGTCATTGCAAAAATGTGTTCCACGATCACTGATGATGACTCGAGGGGCACCGAATCTGGCAAAGATAGATTTAAGAAATTTGCAAACTACTCGGGCGTCGTTTGTGGGGAGCGCCTTTGCTTCAACCCATTTTGACAGGTAATTGACAGCCACAAGTATGTATTTGTTTCCTTTTGATGAAGGGAACGGTCCCATGAAGTCTATGTCCCCACTCGTTCCAAAGACTTTCTAAAACTTGGGTATGGCATTTTGAAGTGTAATCTCATCCCTTTATGAAATTTTTCCTTATCGTTGGCACGAGTCATAATTTTTAACCAACTCGTGGGCATCTTTGTAAATTGTAGGCCAAAAGAATCCGGCATCAAAGACCTTTTTGGCGGTGAGATTTGCACCGTGATGTCCGCCCGTGGGTCCATTGTGGCAAGCTTCGAGGATGTCGAGAGCTTCTTTGCCGTGCACACACCGTCGGATCACTTGATCCGCACAGATTTTGAACAAGAAGGGGTCATCCCAGAAGTATTGTTTGACATCTTTAAAAAACTTGTTTTTCTGCTGGGATGACATTCCCTTGACAATGAAATTCCCCGCATGGTAATTTGCAAAATCTGTAAACCATGGGGTACTATCAACACGAAGAGCAACCGATCCAAAAGTTTTGAGGGGAAATGTTTCCGTGATTTCCTTGTTCTCGAGTTTATCTTGATGATGGTTCTCAAGTCTGGAAAGATGATCGGCGGCCAGATTTTCTGCTCGTTTTTTGTCTCGGATGATAACATCGAATTTTTGGAGCAAAAGGATCCACCGCATTAGTCTTGGCTTAGCATCTTTTTTAGTGAAGAGATAATTCATAGCAGAATGGTTAGTATACACTATGCTCTTGGACAAAACGAGATATGATCGGAACTTCTCAAAAGCGTACACTATGGCAAGCAATTCTTTTTTGGTCGTAGTGTAGTGTGCTTGAGCTTCGGTCATTGTTTTACTGGCATAGTGAATTGGTTAGAAATGCTTGTTTTTTCGCTGCCCTAGGACTGCCCCAATTGCAAAGTCGCTTGCATCACACATGAGTTCGAAGGGCAAGTCCTAGTCAGGAGCAATCAAAATTGGAGCCTCGGTCAATTTTCTTTTAAGTGTATTGAAGGATTCGATACACTCTTTTGTTAAGAAAAATGAAGTCTCTTTTTCAAGCAGGTGAGTCATTGGACGGGCTATTTTTGAAAAAGTCTTTGTATTTGGAAAACGTTCTGGTAAAACCTGGGCATGCCCAAGAAAACTACGGACACCTTTCATAATAGTCGGGTGAGGAAGCTTGGCGATAACGTCAACTTTAGCTCGGTCGACCTCAATTCCCGACTTAGAGATTTTGTGTCCAAGAACAATGCCTTCTTTCACCATAAAATGGCTTTTCTCCCAGTTTAGGACCAAATTGGTGTCTTCACACCGTTTTAACATTTTTTCCAAATGGGATAGGCATGTAGAGAAGGAATCCCCGAAGACTGAAAAGTCATCCATAAACACTTCCATTGTCTTTTCAATCATGTCATGGAAGATTGCCATCATACAACGTTGAAACGTGTCAGGTGCGTTGCATAGCCCAAAAGGCATACGGCGATAGCAATGTTTTGTATGGTAATGTGAATGTAGTCTTTCTTGTCCTTCGGGTCTATGGGAATCTGGGAAAAAAAAACAAAAATAACCCGAGAAGCCTATCGAGGAAAACCAATGTAGATTTCGCGGAAGTCTTTCGAGCATTTGATCCATGAAGGGAAGTGGAAAATGGTCCTTTCGGGTAGCTTCATTCAACTTTCTATAGTCAAGGCATACTCTCCACCCTGTGACCAATCGAGTCGGTATTAAATCATTTTCATCATTTTTGACGACGGTCATGCCACCCTTCTTCGGTACACAGTGCACCTGGCTTACCCATGGACTGTCAGAGAACAGATAAATTAATCCGGCGTCAAGAAGCTTTTCAACCTCTTTTTTGATGATGTCATGGATTTTGGGATTTACCCGCCTTTGATGCTGAACTGTTGGTTCGTAGTCCTCTTCCATGAGAATTTTGTGAGTTTAAAACTCTGGGTCAATACCCTTAATATCGGAGAGTTTCCATGCGATGGCTCGCTTGTGGGACTTTAGAACCTCGATCAGAGCGGCCTTTTCCTCATTCTTTAAATCTTTTGCAATTATAACGGGCAACTTGTCGTTACCTTCCAAAAATGCATATTCTTAATGAGGTGGCAAGTCCTTGAGTTCAACCTCAGGGGGCTCATTAACTAAAGATTTTTCATTGTTTGCTTCACAAATTTTAAGATCTTTTAGAATTTCTGGAAAATAATTTCCTTGATTGGGAGGGGGTGGTGATGGATCACTATTAAGAATTGCTTCAAGGAGAAGAATGTCCCCTTTCGGGTCATAATACGTTGGATCAACTTCCGGTAAAGTTGGATCATCCTCTACAGCAAGAAAAGAGTCGGCTTCCTTAAAAAGGAGAAAATCACTGTCCCCGAATGGAGTTAAAGTCGGAGAAGAAGTAGAAATGATTGGATCATAGTAAGGAGTGGGATTGCCACTCGAGATCACATTAGAGAACCCAAGAACTTCTTGAGAGTATTCTTCACAATCCATATCAATGACGTCAATTCGGTTTGCCGTCATATGATTGTAATTAGCCGTGTATCTCGAAGTTTGGTCCAGATTAAATGTGATGGCCTCTTTGCCAACACGAAGGGTTATTTCACCTTCGTATACATCTATCAATGCACGACTGGTCTTTAAGAAACTCCTCCCGAGAATTAAAGGTACTCGGGGGTCTGGCTCAAAATCTACGACCACGAAATCTGCTGGAAATTAGAACTTTCCCACCGTTACATAGACGTCTTCGGCGATACCGATCGGTTCAGAGATCGAACGGTCCGCTAGTTCTAGTGTCATGCAAGTCGGGGTTAGTTCGGGAAGAGAGAGATTTTTCCATACGGAATATGGCATAAGATTAATGCTCGCGCCGAGATCGGCCAAGGCGTTGCATGTATTAATCCTGGAAAATTCACATGGAATAAGAAATCGGCCAGGGTCTCCAAGTTGTTTTGGTAACTTGTTGAGGATGACTGCCGAGCAATTCTCGTTCAATGGAGTTCTAGCCATTTCACTCAACCTTTCTTTGTTTTCGATTAAAGCTTTTAGAGTTGAGGCGAATTTTGGCATAAGCATCAAGGCATCCGTAAAGCTAATTTCGAAACTCAAATCTCTAAATATTTCGTAGAATTTCTCAATTTGGTCGTTAGATTTTTCACGGCGCCTTTCATCATTTCTTCTTGAAGGAAATGGAATTGATGTTTTTTGGTTAGGCATCGAAGCACTAACTGGAGCAATTACGGGCTCAGAGATTGATTCATGATGGACAACAGGGACAACCGGAGGTTGGACGTCTTTGGTGCTTCCGTTATTAGTAGGAGGCATCGTGTCCTTTGTGACCTCGGTCTCACGTTCCACTACTTTAGGAGAAGTAGTAGGAATCGTGGGTCCTTTGTAAGCAACTCCACTTCGGGTGGTAATACCTTTCAAGTCCTCCTTCGGGTTAGTAAGGGGTATTGGGACTGAGTTCTTGTACCCGAGATGAACAGCGGGGTATGGCATTTACGAATTTGGAGAGCATGTCTGTTAAATTGGCCATTTTAAATTTTGTAAACCTTGGCCCTGATTTTGCATATTTCTCAATACAACATCATTAGCCTTGACATAATTCTCAAAATCAGTCTTTGAAACACCTGCCCTTGTCTGAGCAGGAGTCTTGATAAGGTTTTGAGCTTGGTAAACTGGTGGTTGACTAGTCGGAGGTTGATACACTTGTCCTTGGTAGAAGTTATTTCCACGGTTTTGATTGAAATTGGTTCCTCGATTTTGGTTGAAATTATTTCCTTGATTCTGATTGAAACGGTTTTGATTATTTTGAATCGGAGGAAAACCAGGAGGTCGGATTTGGTTTGCAACCATCGGAGGTCTAGAATTTGTATTGCCTTGATTAAAATTGGCTGCAGCAGCTTGTGAAACGTACTCTTGAATGTTGTCTGTATAAAGTTGCCATCGATGCTGGACAATTCCTATAGACTGAGCACCTCCACAAGTTACACAACTTTGCTCGACTGCTTTTACGGTATGTGCGGCGAGCTTAGACTTTTTGCGTTTCGACATGCATAGTCCTTCATCATGTTCTAAGTTCAGAAACTTCGTTGTAAGAGCAACAACATCTGGTGAAATTCCGGGGGTAGATGAATTTGAACTCACTTTGGCAACGACTGCCTTGTTTCGTGAATTACGAACCTTGGATTTACTCTCGATAATTCTCAAGCATTCACGAGGCATCTTATCCAAAAAGTTTCCACCCGCAGCAGAATTCAACGAATCTTGATCATTAGCATTCAAAGCATTGTAAAACGTATCTAGCTGATGTAATTCTGATGAAAAACGTGATGTGGGCATGCTCGAAGAAGGTCATTAAATAGATCCTAAGCCTCGTAAAATGATTCGTCAAATCTTTGTTGAAATCTCGTGATTTCATTTCGAAGATTTGTCGTTTTTGAAGGCGGAAAGAATAGGATTAATGATTTTGAAGTCAAGATCCGTGCCCATGTCAAAATTGATCGAGGAGGTTCTTTCTCTAGCCGAATCCGGGTTGAACCTTCAAGAGATAATGGAAAAAGAATAAGCTTAATTGACGTGCTCGGGATATCCGAGAATCTTATCGTTGAGGTAATCTTATTGAAATAACGGATGTGAGCATGTGGATCCTCTTTATCATGTCCGAAAAACTGTTTGTTTTGAACATGATTGATCAAACCATGCTTCAACTCAAAATTAGCATTGATTTCAGGAATTACAATTGCATCCTCGTACCCCTCGGTGGGTGCTTGGAGCAATTTTGCCATAGTTTGGTTATCAGCCATCGAAACTAGGGGAGGAGCTGGATTTTCAATTCGTTCTTCAAGATTAAATGGTTCAACAAAAGCCGATGGGACTTGTTGTTGTTGACGGTTAAGATTACAGGATTAAGAACGAGTGCGCATGCACAAAGCAGAAAAAGAAAATTTAAACTATTTTTTTAACGGATAACAAGATAGACAACTTAAACCTAATAATCAACAAGCTTCTCGGTAACTCTTCGAAAAGAAAAATGCACAAAGGAGCAGAGGAATAGGAAAACGCGAAGCTATTAAAAACCTTTTTCCTTTAGGGTCGTAGTTCCTAGGAACAACCCGCCTTATACCCCTCTTTGAGTTTGTTTATCTTTTAAAAGGTAAACCGTACCTTTTTTTTTTTTTTTTCGCAAGTGACACAAAAAGTATTATATGTTGGTGTTCTTTTACCAACTTGATGATTTTTATTGATAATTAAGGACAATTTTTTTTATATTTTTGAATTTTCTTGATTTTTTTTTGTTTATATATATATAAATATACTAATAAAAGAAAATGAAAAATATTTTTGTATTTTTGTATTTTTATAAAGAAAATAACTCCACAAGGAAGGATCTTCAAAGCACTAATTGTCAAACTTCGAAACGACAAACGCTTTCACTCCTCCCCGGCAACGGCGCCAAAAATTGATTAGCTTTTTAATTAACCCTTTTTATATAAATAAATATATAATACTTATAAATATATAACAAGGATCAAAATCCACAAAATCAATGAAACCGAGAGTAGTATATGATGTTCCCGGGTCGTAGTCCCAACGAGGAGTGAATTGGAAAGTCGAGAGTCGGTTTGATATTTGATGTTTGAATGCATTTGGATTTTGGATTTCTAAATCTACGGGGAAAATAAAGCAATCTACACTAAAAACGAGAAAATTACACAAATTATACTAAAAATGAAAACGGGAAGCTAAAACGACACATTAAAAACCCTAATTTTTCAAAATTAAGCCTAAATTGATTTTTTTCACTTTTAATAGACTTAAATTGACTAAAAAGGAAGTTTAAAGAAAACTAGAACGAAAACGGAGTTAAATTGAGCTAGAAAATACGAAAAACGAGCACGGGAACGAATCCCGCTCTTTAAAAAATAAAATTTTGCAAAAATGACCCTACGAAAGTTTTTCTATTTTTCCTAAGTGTAATATGACAAAATAAAATTTTCTAAAAAAGAAAAATATTTTTTTAATTTTTAATAATTAAAAAACAGTTTTAAAGAAAATAAATGATAAAAAATAGAAACAAAATGGGAAAAATCTGGAAAAATAGGGAAAAGTCCTAAATTCTATGTAAAGCCTAGGAAAAATAAGCTGGTGATCCCAGCTTATCAAATAAGCTACGAAATAAGCTGAAAAGGCTTATGGGCTTATTGGGCTAAAAGGCCCTTAAATAATTAATGTTGCAAACTCATACCGGATGAGCTATTGAAGCACAATGGTATGAGTTTGTGTGTGTGGGGCGTTGGTAAAGGGGGAGGTCTCAGGTTCAAACCTGGGTCTCTCTCTTTTTATAAAAATATTTTTTAAAAAACTTGTAAAACAGGTAAAAATAAGCTACTTTAAAAAAGATACTTTTTTGCTAAACTCAAAATAAGCAGAAAATTAAGCAACAAAAAAGAGGACAGAATCACACTTTTTTAACTAAGGTCCTAAATGGCAAACTGTTGATTAATTTAAGCAACAAATAAGCAAAGGCATAGCACAATAAGCAAAGACAGATGATTAAACAAACCTAATAAGCAATGGTAAACTAAAATAAGCAACAAAAAGCAATCCAATAAGCACAAATCCTTAAATAAGCACAAATCCTTAAATAAGCTAAGGGGCAAACAACTGCTACCAACAGCCCTCAAAGGACAAGTTTTGGCTTAAAATTAAGCTATCAAAAAGGATCTATCGGGTCAAGGCATATGGGGCTATAGATAGCCTTCTAAACTTTCTAAAACAGCAAATAACAAGGGGTTGGAACAACAAATAAGCAGAGAAATATGGGCTGAAAAGTGACAGTCCACTCAGCTCATGCTGAGTGGTTTTTAAAAAAGAGAAAAAGAGGGCCAACTGCAGGCTTAGAAATAAGCCTGCAAATAAACTCAAAATATAAATAAGAGTTAATAACAGATGGAGAATAGTCTAAGAGCTTTTTCTAAAAAAATAAAACTAAAAATGATTTTTGGCTGCTGATAATGGAAGGTGAAAAAGGGCTTTTTATACTAAAAATGACTTACACACTAACATGACAGATTTGACTAAAGTGAAAACAAACCAAAATGACACTTAAATAATTTCATTTAGACACCAAAAAGAGACACAAAACAAGGTTAAAAATGGATTTTAAAAGCTTAGATCAAATAACCTCTTGTAACCTGTTTTGGTCCAACAGGTTACAAAGAGGTTTTAGAAATTCTTGTGAAAAACAACTTTTGACTTAAAACCTTGAAAAAACAGACAGGAAACAACTTATATATGCTTGTTAAAAGAAGTCAAATGACCCAAAATGGTTTTTGACTCCAAAATGACCCGTTTTAACTACTATACCAAACACCCCCTTAAGTTTTAAAAGTGGGATTTTAGACTGAGTAAAAGGGTTTTAAGCAAAAGTAATCAAAGACAAATGAATAGCAGACATAGATAAGCAGAAACAAGCAAAGCACACAAAAAATTAAGCAGTCAAACAAGCAAAGCAAGAAATAAGCAGTTGGATGGCAAATAAGGCAGTTTTAATGGAAAACTTAAAGAAATAGCACAATAACATGAAACAAGGACAATAAGCTTAAACCGAACACAAATAAGCAAATAACAATGCAAGATAAGAAAATTAAGCAACAATAAGCACAAAAATAGCACAGCTACAAGTAGAATTAGCAAAAGTAAAAAAGAGACTTACAAAAGGGTCCTATGCTATTTGCAAGTGATATGCTTTCAAAAAATTATAAATCAAAATCTAATGCTTACCATTAAAAGCTCTAAAAACTCATGGCATCCCTTAATTCACCATGCTCTTTGATTTCTTCTTTTTCTTTATATATATATTTATTTTAATTTTTTACTTTTTTGACAGAAAAATGAATGAGCTTATATAAGGCTGTCCAATGACTAAAAGTATCTATAAGCTTAAACAAGAATCTTTAAAGACAAATAAGTAAATGCACTAATTTTAAGAGAAAGCTTAAAAAATGACAGAAATTTAAATGCAATAATTTAAATGACAAGAAATGAAATGACAGAAAACTTAAATTGCAATATTGAAAATGGTACAAAATTTTGATATTACAAGTTGTTGCTTTTACAAAAATTAACCCCCCGGGTACAAATAAGCTATACTAAGGTATTTATACTAAAACCCTAATGCTTGAGTCATCTCTTGCTGTGTTTGTTGTGTTTTCTTTGTGAGGAGAGAGCTCAAAATCATCTTGTCCATTCAGTTTTGCTTGGTGCCCAATCAAATCAATCTTGGCCCTTGATTGTTGTCGTTTTCTCTTGCCCAATGGATGGGTTTAGGATCGCCAGGCTGTCTATGGTTGTTAGTGAGGTGGGGTGAAGTGGAAAATGACAGTTTTGTTGTGGTGGAACAGTAAACGAGGAGATGTCAGGGATGGTGAACAGTACTTGGGTTTTTTAGGCGGGAAGGGGTGTTTGGGGTTATGAGTAGAGGGGGGTGGGAGTTTGGAGACTTGGCACAAATGAACCCTCAACTTGTATCTTGTTATTACGAGCTAGGTCCTTGTGGTGTTTAATAATTTTGAAACTTTGGCAAATTTGACCCTTGAGAGTTATATATGATATTGCAAAGTTAGTCCTTTGTGGACTAATGAGGGACAAGGGATGGAAAAGGGACTGTTAAGGGAATTGGGCTTTCCTTTTGGCAGATTGGGCCCGTTTGTGTTTTAAGGGGAAAATGGGCTTTTGTTTAAACTTGGGCTTATAAGTCTTCAATAAATATACTAATGGGCTGACCCGGCCCATTAGATGGGTTCGGGTGGGCCCATTAAGTATTCTTCGATTACGGCTTCGGTTTTGACCTTTGACTTTTCCGGGTTGACTTTGACTTTGACTTTTGTTGACTGTGGCTTCGATTTGACTTTGTCTTTTCACGCTTTTCCATTCCGTGCTCGGTTTTGTCGTTTTTGACTTGATTTTTCGTCCTTTTGTCGGATATCCGTTTCCTGCACAATATAAGTGAAAACATACAAATACAAAGTATTTTTGGTACGTTTTTGGTCATTTAAGTCCGGTTTTAATGGAAAGTGGTATGTGTATTTAAGCACATACCAAAATCCCCCATACTAAACTATTGCGTGTCCTCACGTAATGCTATAAGTAAGCACTTAAGAAAACTAAGAATCTCGATCCCCCTCGACTAGTAACCTAGAAAAGTAGCTAAGTGTTCGTTAAGGGGAATTTAAAATCAATAGCTTCGAAAAAGCCCCGTTTTTACACTTATTCCTACCATATTTTTGTTCTTTTCATTTTTCTCATTTTTTTGTATTTTTCATATTAAGCAACTAACTAACTTATTTGACTTTCGTTATTTTATAACTTTTAGGGATCATAGAACAAGATGCATTTTGATCCGAGAATGCCCCATAAAGGATAAATTCATCGTCCCCGACTTTTCACTTATTCCAAACCAAGCTTAAAACGAAATCACCGCTAAATATAAGTTAAGATGCTAATACTACTCATACTTGCAACTTGTGAACTTTTCACTCCCGACAATTATTACATATTAGGCGTATGTGTTATTTTGAATTTCAACCATGGATCAACGTTTTGCAAAATTCTATGCTTCATGTTCCACCCGAGAATAATGAATTTGAAGGCGAGATCATCCCATGTAGCGATTTTCGTCTCGGCACATCCCAACCTTGCGGTTAAGTGACCAGGCTTTTGACACCCCACAGAGACTAGTATCGGGACTCACGGACCTTATGTTTCAAAAACTCTCAGGTCACCCGTATATACATATCTTATAATTTAGAATAGCTAAAGTTCAAAAGCATATTTGAATTTAACAAAAAAAGATTTATTTATTAATTCACACTTAATATTAAACATTGATGCAATTGTAACCCTCGACCTTTTAGAAGGCTGTAACATCGGTTGTGAGCCGGAAAGATGCAGCAAACTTTTATCAGCCCATAATTTATATTTATTATTATTATTTTTTTCATTTTCATTATCATTTTTTTTAAGAAAAACTTCTTTTTGAAAAATTCAAGTATAAATTTGAACTAAGGCTAAAATTTTTGCTATATAAAAATTATTGATTTAACTTTAATCTTCAAAAATAGCACGTATATTAACCAGGTTAAGAGCTTATGGGAGAAAAAGCCACAAATTACACACATGAGCTCTTAAGATTTCTAAATAATCCTTGTTTAGCATCCCACTCATAATTAACACTATCATTTTTCGTTCTTCGCGAATATTCACGAACGCTTAGTCTAAAAGTTAAGGAACAAGCTAGAGCTCAACACGCTCGATTGGGTCAAAATTTATTCTCATTCTACCCAGCAGAAAAGTCAAAATTGTGACAAAACACTTAATTTTTTTGGAAAATTTTAAAATTTTTCATTTTTTTTTGGTATTTTTCAAAAAATTTGGTGGTAAAAATGGGATTACGTGAAAACAACGGCTGCAGGCACAATCAAATCGAAGATCCCCCCATACTAGAATGATACATTGTCCTCGATGTTTTTACGAAGGGTCTCTACATAAATCCTAAGCCGTTTATGAATTATGCTAAAGATAAACGTTAGTCGATAAGATTTGGATATCGGATTCCCAAAATGAAGCTGAGGATGTGAAGCTCTTGTGATCGAAGGACAAAACCACGAGCACGAGAGGCTTCAGAATCCGGGCAATCTTGGACATACAAAACACAAAACATGGATAATGGAAAGAGGCAAGCCTCCTCACACAATAAAACACTTATTCATTACTACTAAGCTAGCATACTACTACTACGGATAAACTAGGATAAGCATGGGGTGCCTCCCACGAAGCGCTTGTTTAGGGTCACTTAGCTTGACCCAATCCCTGAATTTAATTATCCTTAGGGAAAGTTTGGAGATCCGGGATATCCATAGCAGGGACATCCCCTCCAAAATAGTGCTTAAGACGATGACCATTTACTTTGAAGTTTGCCCGGAGTTTTGGGATAACTCAACGGTGCCATACGGAAATACTTGAACAATGGTAAATGGTCCTCACCAGCGGGATTTCAACTTGCCGGAGAAAATTTTCAATCTTGAGTAAAAGAGGAGGACTTGATCACCGACGTTGAAAACGCGGTTTTTGATCTTGGCGTCATGAATCCTCTTAGTTTTCTCTTTGTAAATAAAAGAATTTTCATAGGCTTGATCACGCAGTTCATTTAACTCATTGAGTTGAACTTTGCGTTGATCTCCTGTGGTCTTGAGATCAAAGTTTGCATGCTTAAGGGCCCAGTAGGCTTTGTGCTCCAACTCAATCGGCAGATGACATGCCTTTCCATATACAAGCTTGTACGGAGTGCACCCGATGGGTGTTTTGTACGCTGTACAGAAAGCCCAAAGAGCGTCATCTAGTTTGTCCGACCAAGAGGCACGATTTTCGCCCACTGTCCTTTCAAGAATTCTTTTTAAACCACGATTCGATACCTCAACCTGCCCACTTGTCTGTGGGTGATACGCGGTGGAGAGACGATGAGTGACTCCATATTTAAGCATGACCTTTGCAAACTGGTCATTGCAAAAATGTGTTCCACGATCACTGATGATGGCACGAGGGGCACCAAATCTGGCAAAGAGAGATTTAAGAAATTTGCAAACTACTCGGGCGTCGTTTATGGGGAGCGCCTTTGCTTCAACCCATTTTGACAGGTAATCGACAGCCACAAGTATGTATTTGTTTCCTTTTGATGATGGGAATGGTCCCATGAAGTCTATGCCCCAAACGTCAAAGATTTCACAAACTTGGATGGAATTTTGAGGCATCTCATCCCTTTGTGAAATTTTTCCTTGTCGTTGGCACGAGTCGCAATTTTTAACCAACTCGTGTGCATCTTTATAAATTGTAGGCCAAAAGAATCCGGCATCAAAGACCTTTTTGGCGGTGAGATTTGCACCGTGATGTCCCCCGGTGGGTCCATTGTGGCAAGCTTCGAGAATGTCGAGAGCTTCTTTGCCGTGCACACACCGCCGGATCATTTGATCCGCACAGATTTTGAACAAGAAGGGGTCATCCCAGAAGTAGTGTTTGACATCTTTGAAAAACTTGTTTTTCTGCTGGGATGACATTCCCTTGACAATGAAATTCCCTGCATGGTAATTTGCAAAATCTGCAAACCATGGGGTACTATCAACACGAAGAGCAACCGATCTAAGAGTTTCGAGGGGAAATGTTTCTGTGATTTCCTTGTTCTCGAGTTTATCTTGATGAGGTTCTCAAGTATGGAAAGATGATCGGAGGCTAGATTCTCTGCTCCTTTTTTGTCTCGGATGATAACATCGAATTCTTGGAGCAAAAGGATCCACCGCATTAGTCTTGGCTTAGTATCCTTTTTAGCGAAGAGATACTTTATAGCAGAATGGTCAGTATACACTATGCTTTTAGACAGAATGAGATATGACTGAAATTTCTCAAAAGCGTACACTACGGCAAGCAATTCTTTTTCGGTCGTAGTGTAGTGTGCTTGAGCTTCGGTCATGGTTTTGCTGGCATAGTGAATTGGTTGGAAATGCTTATTTTTTGGCTGCCCTAGGACTAACCCAATTGCGAAGTCGCTTGCATCACACATGAGTTTGAAGGGCAAGTCCCAGTCGGGAGCGATCAAAATTAGAGCCTCAGTCAATTTTCTTTTAAGTGTATTAAAAGATTCAATACACTTTTTTGAGAAGAAAAAAGGAGTCTCTTTTTCAAGCAGGTGAGTCATTGGGCGGGCTATTTTTGAGAAGTCTTGTATGAAACGTCGGTAAAAACCGGCATGCCCAAGAAAACTTCAGACACCTTTCACAGTAGTCGGGTGAGGGAGCTTGGCGATAACGTCAACTTTAGCTCGGTCGACCTCAATTCCCGACTTAGAGATTTTGTGTCCAAGAACAATGGCTTCCTTCACCATAAAATGGCTTTTCTCTCAGTTTAGGACCAAATTGGTGTCTTCACACCGTTTTAACATTTTGTCCAAATGGGATAGGCATGTAGAGAAAGAATCCCCGAAGACTAAAAAGTCATCCATAAACACTTCTATTGTTTTTTCAATCATGTCATGGAAGATTGCCATCATACATCGTTGAAATGTGCCAGGTGCATTGCATAGCCTAAAAGGCATGCGGCGATAGGCAAACGTTCCATATGGGCAAGTAAATGTTGTCTTTTCTTGGTCCTTCGGGTCTATGGGAATCTAAAAATAACCCGAGAAGCCATCGAGGAAACAATAGTATTGATTTCCCGTGAGTCTTTCGAGCATTTGATCCATGAAGGGAAATGGAAAGTGGTCCTTTCAGTTAGCTTCATTCAACTTTCTATAGTTAATGCATACTCTCCACCCTATGACCAATCGAGTCGGTATTAAATCATTTTCATCATTTTTTACGACGGTCATGCCACCCTTTTTCGGTACACAGTGCACCGGGCTTACCCATGGACTGTCAGAGATCAGATAAATTAATCCGGCGTCAAGAAGCTTTTCAACCTCTTTTTTGATGATGTCATGGATTTTGGGATTTACCCGCCTTTGATGCTGAACCGTTGGTTCGTAGTCCTCTTCCATGAGAATTTTGTGGGTACAAAATTCTGGGTCAATACCCTTAATATCAGAGAGTTTCCAAGCGATGGTTCGCTTGTGGGACTTTAGAACCTCGATTAGAGCGGCCTTTTCCTCATTCTTTAAATATTTTGCAATTATGATGGGCAACTTGTCGTTACCTTCCAAAAATGCATATTCTAAATGAGGTGGCAAGTCCTTGAGTTCAACCTCGGGGGGCTCATTAACTGAATATTTTTCATTGTTTGCTTCACAAATTTTAAGATCTTTTTGAATTTTTGGAAAATAATTTCCTTGATTGGGAGGGGGTGGTGATGGATCACTATTAAGAATTGTTTCGAGGAGAAGAATGTCCCCATCAGGGTCATAATAAGTTGGAAAAACTTCCGGTGAAGTTGGATCATCCTCTACAGCAAGAAAAGAGTCGCTTCCTCAAAAAGGAGAAAATCACTGTCCCCGAATAGAGTTAGAGTCGGAGAAGAAGTAAAAATGATTAGATCATAGTAAGGAGTGGGATTGCCACTCGAGATCACATTTGAGAAACCAAGAACTTCTTGGGAGTATTCTTCACAAGCCATATCAATGACGTTAATTCGGTTTGCCGTCATATGATTGTAATTAGCTGTGTATCTCGAAGTTTGGTCCAGATTAAATGTGATGGCCTCTTTGCCAACACAAAGGGTTATTTCACCTTCATATACATCTATCAATGCAAGACTGGTCTTTAAGAAACTCCTCCCGAGAATTAAAGGTACTCGGGGGTCTGGCTCAAAATTTACGACCACGAAATCGGCTAGAAACTGGAATTTTCCCACCGTTACATAGACGTCTTCGGCGATACCGATCGGTTCAGAGATCGAACGGTCTGCTAGTTCTAGCGTCATGCAAGTCGGGGTTAGTTCGGGAAGAGAGAGATTTTTCCATACGGAATATGGCATAAGATTAATGCTCGCGCCGAGATCGGCCAAGGCGTTGCATATATTAATCTCGAAAAATTCACATGGAATAAGAAATCGGCCAGGGTCTCTAAGTTTTTTCGATAACTTGTTGAGGATGACCGCCGAGAAATTCTCGTTCAATGGAGTTCTAGCCATTTCACTCAATTTTTCTTTGTTTCTGATTAAAGCTTTTAGAGTCGAGGCGAATTTTGGCATAAGCATCAAAGCATCCGTAAAGCTAATTTCAAAACTCAAATCTCTAAAGATTTGTAGAATTTCTCAATTTGGTCATTAGCTTTTTCACCGCGCCTTTCATCATTTCTTCTTGAAGGAAATGGAATTGATGTTTTTTGGTTAGGCGTCGAAGCACTAACTGGAGCAATTATGGGCTCAGAGATTGGTTCATGATTGACAATCGGAGGTTGGACGTCTTCGGTGCTTCCGTTATTAGTAGGAGGCATCGTATCCTTTGTGACCTCGGTCTCACATTCCACTACTTTAGGAGTAGTAGGAATCGTGGGTCCTTTGTAAGCAGCACCACTTCGGGTGGTAATACCTTTCAAGTCCTCCTTCGGGTTAGTAACGGTGTTACTTGGGAGAGTTCCTGTACCCGAAGATGAAGCGGTATTGGCATTCAAGAATTTGGAAAGCATGTCCGTTAAATTGGTCATTTAATTTTGTAAACCTTGGCCCTGATTTTGCATATTTCTCAATACAGCATCATTAGCCTTGATATAATTCTCAAAATTGGTCTTTGAAACACCTTACACTTGCTGAGCAGCAGCTTAATAAGGTTTAGCTTGGTAAACTGGTGGTTGACTAGTCGGAGGTTGATACACTTGTCCTTGGTAGAAGTTATTTCCACGGTTTTGATTGAAATTGGTTCCTCGATTTTGGTTGAAATTATTTCCTTGATTCTGATTGAAACGGTTTTGATTATTTTGAATTGGAGGAAAACCAGGAGGTCGGATTTGGTTTGCAACCATCGAAGGTATAGAATTTGTATTTCCTTGATTAAAATTGGCTGCAACAGCTTGTGAAACGTACTCTTGAATGTTGTCTTGATAAATGTTACCATCGGTGGTTGGACAATTTCTATACGAATGAGCACCTCCACAAGTTACACAACTCTGCTTGACCGCTTTTATGGGTGCGGGAGCTTGGGCTTTTTGTTTTTCGATAAGCATAGTCTTCATCATATTCTTAAGTTTAGAAACTTCGGTTGTAAGAGCAGCAACACATCTGGTGAAATTCGGGAGTACGATGATTTCGAACTCACTTTGGCAACGACAGCTTGTTTCGTGAAATTACGAACCTTGGATTTACTCTCGATAATTGTCAAGCCATTCACGAGGCATCTTATCAAAAGTTTTCACCAGTTACAGAATCCAAATGGAATCCTTGCATCAGTAGCATTCAAAGCATTGTAAAACGTATCTAATTGATGTAATTCTGAAAATCCGTGATGGGGGCATGCTCGAAGAAGGTCATTAAATCTGATCCCAAGCTCGTTAAACGATTCGTAATCTTTGTTGAAATTCATAATTTCATTTCAAAAGAAATTTGTCGTTTTTTGAATGAGGATAGAATTGATTAATGAATTTTGAAACAAGATAATCCCATGTAAAAATTAATCGAGGAGGTTCTATTTCTAGCCAAAACCGGCTGAACCTTCAAGAGAATGGAAAAAGAGCATGAGCGTAATTGACATGATCGGATATTGGGAATCTCATCGTTGAGGTAATCTTATTGAAATAACGGATGTGTAGCATGTGGATCTTTTATCAATACGATTGGAGTTTGTCTGAAAAACTTGTTTCTTTCTGTTTTGAACAAGATTGATCAAACCATGCTTTAACTCAAAATTAGCATTGATTTCAGGAATTACAATTGCATCCTCGTACCCCTCGGTGGGTGCTTGGAGCAATTGTGCCATAGTCCGGTTATCAGCCATCGGAACTACGGGAGGAGCTGGATTTTCAATTGGTTCTTCAAGATTAAATGGTTCAACAACAACTGGTGGGGCCTGTTGTTGTTGACGGTTAAGATTACGAGATTGAGAACGCCTGCGCATGCACTAAAATATAAAAGAAGAATTTACACTAATTTTTTGTTCTTTTTGCGTTTATCAACAATAGGAATTCATTAATTTATTTTAATAACGGACAACGAAATAAGGACAATTAAAACCTAATAATCAACAAGCGTGCACATCTCGGTAATATATTCGAAAAGAAAACGCACAAAGGAGCGGGAGGATAGGATAGCGTGATAGCTTATTAAAAAACGTTTTTTCTTTTAGGTCGTAGTTCCTAGGTAACAACCCGCCTTTACCCCTCTTTGAGTTTGTTTATCTTTTAATAGGTGAAAGTACCTCGCAAGTGACACCAAAAAGGTAAGTTTTGATTCTTTGGTTCGGGAACTTATTAAATGGATAATACTTGTTGAAGTATTAGTATCGTTGTGTTCTTTTACCAACTTAATTGATTTATTTTATTTTTTTTGGTTTTCTACTCTTTTTTTTTTGTTTTTTTTAAATGGGTAATTATTACTAAAAAGAAAAATGAAAAATATTTTATTTTTGTCCTTTAGGGTTTTTTTATAAAGCAATACCTTCAGAATGAAGGATCTTCAAAAAGATAAGTTTTCAAACTGTTACGGATATCGACACACCAAGCTCTCCCCGGCATCGGCGCCAAAAATTGATCTTAAAGTCTTACTATATTATATAATTATAAATGTTTACTATATTAATATTATATACTATATATATATATATATATATATATATATATATATATTATATTATAATACAATATAGTAAGAAGGAAATAATCAATGAAATCCGGACAGAGGGGGTTTATTAGAGTGTGTTTCAGTGTCGTTTATCCCACAAGCTTGGGACTTGAAAATCTGGTACAGTCGAAAGTTGGAAACTTGAATGATATTAATGATTAAGGGGATTAGGAAAGCTAAAAATTATTCTACTATATGCAAAAACGATTTAAGAAAAATCTAAAATTTATGAAATAAAACTAAAAAACGGAGCAAGAGCCCCGAACAAGGGGTCAAAAACCTAAATTCTTAAAAATTAATTCTACAAAGATTTTTTTACTTCTAATCTACTCTATGTGACTAAAAATGAAGAATAAAAAAGACTAGACTAAAAACGGAGCTAAAACGAGCTCAAAAACAAGAAAACAAAAACGGGTTCGAATCCCGTTCTTTAAGAAATGAAATTTTGTAAAAATGACCCTACGAAAGATTTTCAATTTTTACTAGATACTATATGATAAAATAAAATTTTCTAAAAAAGAAAAATATTTTTTTGATTTTTATTTAATTTATTATAATTAAAAAACAGTTAAAAGAAAATAAATGATAAAAAATACCAAACGATAATAAAAAATGTGAAAAAATACAGAAAAGTGGATTAAGGTGTACTGGTTCTATGAAAAATAAAATCTAGAAAATTGGACTTATAAATAAGCCGTAATAAGCTGAAAACAGCTTATGGGCTTAATGGGCTAAAAAGCCTATATAGAATTAATAGTGCAACTCATTACCGGATGAGCTATTGTAGCACAGCGGTAGTGAGTATGTTATAAAGTGTTGGTTGATGGGGTTGAGGTCCCGAGTTCGAGTCTTGCTCACTTGGGACCTCCCCTAATCCCAACACTTTTATTTCTCATTTTTTTACAACTTTTTTTAACAAGCTAAAAATAAGCAACTTTAAAAGACAAATAAATGTATACAACTTAAAAAATAAGCACATTAGTAAAGCACACGAAAGTCAAGTTATGCTTAAAAACTTTAAACTAAAAAGAGCTAACTAGTTGGCTTTTTAAAGCAAAAATAAGCAAATGAAACTTAGTATAAGCTAAATAGAAGACCATAAAGCATTCTAATAAGCACTTAAGAACGAAATTTGCTACTAAAATTAGTGAATGGAAATTAATGCTTAAAAAACTAATAAACACTTAAAAGTTACTCTAAAAAAGGACAAAGAAAGCTTAAATAAGCTTTAAAAACAAACCAAATAAGCTAGATCATGCTTGGACCAAACCTCATAAGCTACTTTAGCAATAAAAAGCAAGGTAATAAGCCAGACTCTACTCCGCTCGTATAAGCCATAATAAGCCAAGGGCCTCCTAAGTTGCATACACCTGTCAATGGCTATTTTGGGCTTATTTTTTAAGCACCAAGAGGGGGTCCTAAGCTTAAGGCTTGCTAGGGCTTATAGAGCATCTTATAAACTTCCTAAAAATGCGAAAATATAAACTAACCTATCTTAAGAAGGCCAAGCAAAAGGGCAAGAAAAATGGGTGCTAGCACCAGGGGAGACTTAACAAAGAAACATGGGCTAAAAGCTAGCTTAAAAATAAGCTGGCAAATAAGCTTAAAATTTTAAGGTAAGTTAAAACAGATGGACACAAGCTCCTAATGAGCTTGTGCACCAATTTTTAGAATCTATAAACAAAAATATGTGCTGGTGGTATTTTTTAAGGATGCAAAAGGGAGCTTTTGACTAAAAAAAAACTAAGTAGACTTTGACAGTTTTAAGAGAGACAAATGTAAACCCCAATGGACTCAAAAAAATGAACTTAAAAGCTAGTTTTAACAGCTTAAGCCTAATAAGCTAATGTAACCTGTTTTGGTCCAACAAGTTACAATAGGTTTTTTGAAAAACTTGTAAAAACCAATTTTTGACTTAAAAAGTTTGAAAAACAGACAGAATTACTTAAAAATTGCTTGTTAAAAGAAGTCAAAATGACCCAAAGTGTTTAAGACCAAAATGACCCGTTTTGAAACACTGACCCAAACACCCCCTTAAGATTGAAAACACAATTTTAAGATAGTTTAATAAAGATTTAATCAAAAAGACTTAAAGACAGATAGCAACTAAGTATATTTAAGCACCAATAAGCAAATTACAATCAAAATTAAGAATTCAAATAACAAAATAAGCAAATGGCAGTTCAAGCATATAGAAAGCAGTTTACAACCAAAACACTTTAACGACGAGAGTTTAGGCAGATTTAAGCAAAACTAAAAATAAAAGCAGATAAGCATCAAAGAAAGTCAATAAGTATAAAGACAAGCATAAATAAGCAGGATAAGCAACAATAAGCACAAAATAAGCAAAGCTACAGTGAAATGCAAAAATATGAAAAAGAAGGCTTACAAAGAGTCCTTAGCTAGATGAGAATGAGTTTAAGGACTCCAACTAGTCCTTAAACAACCTATGTGTCTCCCAAGAGACTCTAACCCACGGCCATCCAAAATTTGCCGTGCTCCATGTGTTCTTCAAGATTTTTGGTGATTTTTGATATTTTTAAGATTTTTACAATTTCCTTAAGTAACTTATATTTAAGTTAAAAACAGGTTGATTAAATGCCCAAATGAGAGCTTAAAACAGCTTTGAGATACTTTGATACAATAAGGAAACACAGGAATTGAAACTTAGATTTTTTACTTAAAAACTCAATTTTTCATTAACTCAAAAGGAAATTACAATACTTGAAATTTTAAAAGTGCATAAAGATAAAAATAAACTGAAACTAAACTAGGTTAAAAAAACCACATATCATAACTTCAAATCTTACAAAAGCCCTATATATAGAAATGAGCTAGTGAGTCTTTCTCCTCCTTGGTCTTTATCCTCTTCCTATTGTGCTTTCTTTGTGAGAGGTTGGAGATGTATGTTTGTTGTGAGAGTGAGATGCAAAAGTCATCTTGGCCATTAAATAGCCTTGGAGCCCAAGTCGAAGTAATCAAAACCCTTGAAATTCTTGTTGTTTTCTTCGAACCAATGGAGGGGTTCAGGATTGCCAGCTTGTTCATTGATCCATGTGGGGTATGGGGTTTATAGGTTTAATGAGTTTTTGTTTGGTTGCCAGGGGTAGGAGACAATGAACAGTACTTGGGAACTGTTCATTGGCGGGAAAAAGGGTTTATAAAAGTGACAGGGGTGAAGGTTTGGGTACTTGGCAACTTTAGTCCCTCATGTTATATAGATATATTACATTGAAAGTCCTTGTGGGTTGATTCTTTGAGGAGTTGGCAGAAAAGGCCCCTCATCTTGTATTTATGTATTGCAAACATGGTCCCTTGTTATATAACTTTAGGGGTTTGGCAGAAATGGCCCCCTAAAGTTATATATGGCATGATTACAACTTCAGTCCTTGTAGTTTTTATCCTTGTTATACAACTTTAGGATTTGGCAAATTTGGTCCCTAAAGTTGTATTTTCTTTGACTTGATGACTTCTTGGCTTTGACTTTGTCGGGGTTGACTTTGACTTTGATTAACTTTGTCTTTTCCATGCTTTTCCATTCCGTGCTTGGTTTTGTCCGTTTTTGCTTGATTTTTCGTCCTTTTGTCGGATATCCGTTTCCTGCACAAAATAAGTGAAAACATACAAATACAATGTATTTTTGGTATGTTTTGGGTCATTTAAGTCCGATTTTAATGGTGAAAGGTATGTGTAATTAAACGCATACCAGGAGCCCACGCCAAGCAACCCCAATACGCCGTATCGGACCCCTCCAATACGGCGTATCGATCTGATTTCCAGACTTATAAATAGAAATCCTAAAATTCTGTTTTCACAGTGCAAGATAAGCTTTTAACCACCAAGTATGATCTATAGACAATTTTAGAAGCCAAGAAGGTCCAGCAAGTGCTCAAGTCAATAGCAAAACTCTTGTAATCTTTATACTCTAATATAATCGTTCGGTTAGCGTAACATTTTCTTTACTTTAATCGTTCGTCTATGATAATGTGTATTGTTACAATGACTATGGGCTAATACCTATTGGTATTAGCCATGTTTATGATAATTTAATGTTTGGCTTGTTTATATTAATTGTTTACTCTTTCTTGCATGTTGATTATGTTTATCAGTGCATACCTGTTTATCGCTTGATTATGTTTTAATTTATAATTCAACTGTATCTAGGATTACAAATGAAGCACTATAACTTAATTCTTATTTGGGCATAGACTAGAGTCTTAGATATATACTACATACAGCTTATCTATGTGACTCTGGATTAATAGGGCTACAAATTTATGCCCCTGATTCTGCCTTTGGTAGGGACTCAGACCGTGGACTACCAGCATATAAATAACCATTAGGCATAAGTTGGTAAAGCCTTGATAAGCTAGGTTTTACTATCATCACCTAATTAGATTATAATCAACGGTGTGAGCTTTATACGGGTTTAGGTTAATTGTGACAGGATTAACTATAATATAAACCTCAAGTTTAGAGAGAAGTACCACCTAGCTTTGGAATGATATACCACCAACGAAGTAATACAATCATTGCACACATAAACAATTCCTACATTTTATTTGATTAAGCTTGGTTAATACATTTTCCTTACATAAGTGCTTGACCGCTTCTTTATCGTTTATTTATCTGCTTATGTTTGTTAATTGTCTTATTTAGTTTCGATTAAACCAAAACTTGTGCTAGTCTCTCAGGCTGAAAACCCCCTCTCTGTGTTAGTTTAGCTTTAATTAGAAGTAATTAGAACTAACATAGATAACTAAAATATTGATAGATTTAAGTATTAATGCTCAATTTTAGTGATCGACACCCTACTTACCAACGAACCTACAATTGATTGGGTACACTGCCCGTTAGTGTTAGTTAATAGGTAAAGTCGGCAAAATATAACTGGTAAAACTTGATAATATAATTACCTACACACAACGACACATCAGAGAGCATCTTAAAAATACCCCTTCATACGACTTTAGGTCGAACATAGTGAGTTATACTTTGGTGTTAATTATAAAGACTTTACAACTAAAGACCCAAAAGTACTCTAGTGAAGGCTTCATATATCTTAGTATTTCGTAGGGTGTTTTATTGATGAATTTTCTATTATAAACCCTATTAAAAATGTATGTTGCCGTATCTAATGCTTGGCCCCAAAACTTTCTTGGAATGGACTGCTCGTCTAACATAGCATGACTCATCTTACTTAAATTGCGATGTGTTCTTTTAACAATCTCATTTGATTGAGAAGTGAACGGTCCTGACAAGTTATAAGACATTCCATATTGTTCACAAAAGCTTCCAAATTAAAATTTATCAAAATCACTACAATGATTGGTTTCAATTAAAACAGTAGAACTATCATGTAGGTTTTCAAGCTTTTTACACAAAATTTTAAACTTTCCTAATGCGTCATCCTTAGACTCAAGAAACACCACCCAAGTTTAATTTGAGTGGTCATTAACGATCATCAAAGTCTAGAAGTTACCTCAGTGACTTTGAATAGGTGATGGACCAAACAAATATAAGTGTAAAAACTCTAAAACCCTAGCAGTATACACTGCATTCCTAGTCCTATTGTTTGCATTACGTTGACTCCCTAGACCACACGTATCACAAAAATGCCTTTCAAAACTCAACTTTGGTAGCTTCCTTACTAGCTCGTTGGAAGCTATGTTTTGAACTAACCTCATATTGGCGTGACTTAACCTCCTATCCCAAAGCATTGAGTTATCCACCACGAAACGACAAATTTGTTATTTGTAGTTATCTCCCAATTATCATGTATAAAGTCTATTTCTCTTATGACCTTTAAATAGTGTTTTACCACTTTTACTAATAGTACAACCTACTTTAGTAAGCTTAACTATGCAAGCATCATCATATAATTGACATACGCTAATCAAGTTAAAAGCTAGACCAATAACATGCTCAACATTGTAATTGTAATGGAGTCATGAGAAATATTACCTCCACCGATAACCTTTCCCTTTAGGTTTTTCCCAAATACGACATGTCCACCATCATACTCCTTATACGTAGTAAACAATCTACTATTCATGGTCATGTGTTTAGTGCAAGAACTATCCACAATCCAATCATTCGGTTGTAGATCACATTTGAGGCAAACCTACAAGCAAATAAGAATTTAAGGTCTTGGTACCCATTATTTCTTGGGTCCATTATGGTTAGCAAATATGATCCCAAGTTAACCATTCTTGGGTTTGAAGTAATGCACATAGTTTATGTAGACCGCTCCTCAAGAACGCGGACCAAGGATTATTTTGAAAATCATGTTGGTTTTGAAAGTTTGGTCCAACGCTCCAAGGTATTTTTAGTCTCAAGTATACAGGATTTGGGTAGGAGTTTTCTCTTCTTGTGAAGGTGTTGTATTAATAAGGTGAAGACCTTTGA